>JAQJVL010000811.1:208005-362675 GCA_035578905.1 Stictocephala bisonia
TTATGGATGTTTTTTGTTTCAGCTATGACAAATAAATCAGTATTAATTTTGAAAATATACAGGTGTTAATCAACTAATAGAAAAACATAACCAAATTCATAACTAAAGAACAGCACGTCCTATTGAAATTTTAATTGTTCAATCGATTTCAGCTGGAAATGGGTGTTCAGTGACATATCACATGACCACGTTTTAATTAAAATGTTGAAGTTGACTCCTAGATCTTGGACCCTAAGTGATCCTCATTATCATCGTAACACTTTAAATGTGGGTTAATATTAATTTAATGGTTATATTCAAAAATCAAATCTTTTTTAAACTGTGGAGGCAGGTTAGGGGTTTGGGCTAAGTGGCTTAAACTCTCCTTGTATACTCTTAATTTATTGATTTTTAAAACTAGAGTAGCTGAACAAATTGTTCTAAAAATAAAATCTGGGGAAAGTGTTAAAAAGAGTTTTAATACTAATTGTTTAATACCAACCTGATTGTACAATTAGACGGAGTTCTCATTGATCCAACCTATTAGAGACTGGCTAGACTTTGTGTCCTAGTGTTTGAGAGACACCGTGAGGTCGGCATCACCTGAAGCTGGATGCACTACCGAGAATTTAAAAACAAATTTGTATATATATATATATATATATATATATATATATATATATATATATTTATACAGGGTGTTTCGGGATAAGTGTAAACAACTTAACCAGGAGATTCCTTACATCGAAACAACAAAAAAATATAATATTAACATGGGTCCGTAAACCAGTCGTTCTCGAGTTACAGCCAAAAAATGATTTTTTTCTATTTTAAGTGTAGTTATTGCACTTTTGGGCCTCTAGATTGAAAATTTGTAAAGATAGTTTGTTATAATGTTCACAGTTAGATAGATTATGAAATTTCAAAGAGATATCATTGATGTTTTGTACTATAATGTTAAGTGTCGCTGAGAAAAAAATAGTTCAAAAATAAAATTTTTCCAAAAATTCAAGGCCTCAAAAATGATTTTTGTTTTTGATTAGCTATTATATCATAACCGTTTGAGTATTTGGGCTGCAACTTTCCCAAAAGCTGTAGAATTTTATGGAGAACAAAATAATAACAATTTATGTATGCGTTAAAAAATAATATTTATGTAAAAACCCAAAATATTGTAAGATAACAAAATTTAGAAAGGAACACATCAATTATCCAGCCAGTCAATCAAATCCATAAAACCAAAGGAAATCTTTCAGCTGAAATTTTTTTTATAAAATCTTCAAAAAATTTTAAAATTTACAAGATCCTAAATCCTTTAACATTCCACCATAGGACCCCACTGAGGCAATGTTTAAAAAAAACGGCCTTTTCCTACACAGGATGGCTACACAAAAAAAACAACAATAACAAAAAAATAAACATTGTCAACTAACAGTTTGAAAACAAAAAATACCAAAATGTTATTATACGTTTTTTTTTTTAACAAATACTGTAATCTTCTTAAGACATAAACTAATTTAGTACTTATCGGACGAATACACGAGAATTAGGTTTATTTTAATTTAACCTCATTCAATACTTATATCATCGTTCCGTCTTGTATGTTGTTGTTTTCATTGGTGAGTAGGCAGCACTTTTTCCGTAAGCCACATCTGTTTAATTTCATTGTTGAGAAATAATGTGGTTTCCTGTCCATTAAAATAAGTTTCCTCTCAGTAAGTGCTGGTGGTTTTAACTCCAAAGTGAAAATGTATTCAAACAGTGAGTATACTGATATGCATTTTGTCTATGGGTATTGCAATGGGAATGCAAAGGCAGCTTCGGCTGAGTACAGGAGAAGATATCCAAACAGAAATATTCCAAACCCGAGAGTTTTTACCGACCTGCACAACCGACTTAAAGAGACAGGATCGGTTAGTAGGAGAAAGCGAGAGGGATTCGATCAAGTTGATGTGCATACTGAAGAAAATATTATTGAAGCAGTGCAGCAAAGTCCAGGTACGAGTGTTAGGAGACTATCAAACCAACATTTAGTGTCTTCAACAAAGGTTTGGAGAGTTCTGAAGAAGGAAAAAATGCACCCCTATCACTTTCAAAAAGTGCAAGCCCTTCACCCTGGGGACAACGATGCTAGGCTGGCATTTTGCAATTGGGTAGTGGCTAACCGGAGGTTAGTTAAGTGCATTTTGTTTACTGATGAAGCCCAGTTCTCGAGAAATGGAATAAATAACTTAAGAAACCTACACAACTGGGCTACAGAAAATCCCCATAAATTAATAGAAAATCATTTCCAACAAAGGTTTTCTGTAAATTTGTGGTGTGGCCTTGTTAATGATAAGCTGATTGGACCTTTTATCATCGAGGGGAATCTAAACAGAGCCACTTATCATGCATTCCTGCACAATGAGTTACAAAGACTCCTAGAGGAAGTCCCTCTTGGAACCATAGTAAATCTCTGGTTTCAACACGACGGTGCACCGCCTCACTCTTCAAGAGAAGTTGTAGAACTACTGCGTCAGAAATTTGGGCAAAGAGTAATAGCTAACAACGGTCCAGTACATTGGCCCGCAAGGTCTCCTGACCTTACACCCATGGACTATTTTTTATGGGGATGGATGAAATCATAAGTCTACACAACAAAGCCTAGAACAAGAGAAGAATTATTGCAAAGGATAATGAATGTAGCTGAGTCCATCAAGAACAACTCAGCAGTCGTCCGAGCGGCAACAAACTCATTGATTTCACGAGCAAGATTGTGCAGGCAGAAAGATGGTGGTCACTTTGAAAATTTCTTGTAAGGTGCACCCATGGTACCCTCATTGTTTTGTAAATAACAGTATTATTTCACTCTAGATCTTTAATTTTTATGTGTATTTACAAAACATTGTGATTTGTAAATTGAAAATGATTCAAATTTTTGTTTAATAAATCTTTAAGTAAAATTTAATACTACCTTATTTTTACATTATAATTAGTGGCCTCTCTTCCACATTTATAAAAAAAGAAGATGAATTTTCTTTATCTTGACATCAGCTTTATTATTTTATTATCTTTACAAATTTTCAATCTAGAGGTCCAAAAGTGCAATAACTACACTTAAAATTGAAAAAAATCAATTTTTGGCTGTAACTTGAGAACGACTGGTTTACGGACCCATGTTCATATAAGATTTTTTTCTGGTTTCGATGTAAGGAATCTCCTGGTTAAGTTGTTTACACTTATCCCGAAACACCCTGTGTATATATATATATATATTGAGGAGAGTTTTTGTTGATGTAGTCTAGCTTAATTTTGTTGTTGTCAAACATTTACTCAATTAAATCTTTTAGTCCAAACATTAGTGCTAATCAGTAAATACTCCACGCAAATACAGTATTTTTAAGACTCCACCAGATTTGACATTTACATTTTTCTTTTGATACTAAACTGACCCTTATAAAAACTGTATCGAGGTAAAATAACGCTCAATGTAACCAAGTTTAAGTAGATATATTAAGCAGTTTTTAAGGGTATAATAGTTACGTGGATATTCTATTTGCTTACTTTTTAAACATTCCACTCAATAAACTCATTATTCTAGCAAGTCAGGTCGAGCAATCCTCGGCAAAGTTGGCTCCGGTGTACAAGTCGGTTGCTGCCGCAAGGACCGGACACATCCCCTATGTGGCCGAGGTTTGGGGTTGCTAATGGCATGGCATAGATCCGTCACAAGGCGGTGACGATAGACAACCCTTCTCCAGTCACCTCTGATGGCCATGCCCTTGTTAGAGCCTCCTCATACAGCTGTCACCCAATACGTTTCTGCTTTCAATTCCACTGTATATTTTACTAGGGGCCACCCCTGCACGTTTCGCAGGCCAACCCCGACTCTCGCTGCGCTCGATTCATCTCGGCCAACAACTTTGACTGCAAATAATAGGAGATTATCTGTATAGCGTAAAATTACAATATTAAATCATTTACATCATTTCACTCACACTAATTGCGTTGCTACCTATTTATTAGTATAGGGAAATAACAGCCTATTTCAAACGTGTTTATTTCATTCGTGTTTTTTTTTTTTTTTTTTTTTACAACTGAAGATAAACTCTTAATGCATCAATAGGGTAATGTCAAATCTATAAAATAAACATGTTTATTTATTAAAAAACAGCTGTTATTAATTTACTAAAATCAACCCAATGTTATTATTATGCAAGAAAGGAAATTTTGAGGACCTTTTGTAACCGTTAGGAATGGAATTTCGAAAAATCCTTTCTTAGTGGGTCCCTTCGATACTAAAGCTAACTTCCTTTAAAATGTGCATTAAAATTCTTTAAAGAAAGCTAAGAGGGATCATTATCGATTCAAGCTTAATCAGTTTAGTACAAATCCTAAATTATTTTGGGGGGTAATTAATGAACTGTCTGGCAGGTTTGTGCGGAAAGATTCTTTTCCTATTGAAAAATATCTTGCTAATTCTAGTCTAACCATTGAGTCAATTAAACAAGTTTCTAATGCTTTTAACTCCTTTTTCGCTTCCGTGGGGCAAAATCTGGCCAATGCTATTGCTCCTTGCGGGACTCCTGTGGTTGATGATAACTTATGCAGGACAGAAATAAGCTATTAAATAAATTAGCTAAAGTTGGGGTGGTGGTAAATGCACTGTCTTGGTTCTCAAGCTATCTCACCAATAGGATGCAATGTGTGTATTTGTGGAATAGATAGCGATGTCACTAAAGTTGATTACGGTGTAATTCAAGGTAGCATTCTTGGTCCTATTTTGTTCTTAATATATATAAATAACATTTCCAAATTAAATACTGGAAGGTAAAATATCATTATTTGCTGATGATACACATTTTTTTTAAAGAAAATAACTGGATCGATGTTAGAGGTAAAGCCACTATTTGGTTAGAGGTAAAGGTATAATGACCCCATGATAGTTAAAAAATGGTTTGATAAAAATTTGCTTACCATTAATATCTCTATAACTAAATACATGCAATTTCATTATCTCATTTAACAGATAATAATTTGCCTAATTTAGTAATTCACAGTTGTGGATGTAGCTTAAATTGTAACTGCATTTGTGAGTCGATTAAAAGATTAAATGCCTATAAATATCTGGCAGTAATGTTTTATTTTAGATTAAAGTGAATATAGCATGTAAATTATCTCATTCAAAGAGTTCGCATCTTTACTTTTAGACAGCTGAGCGATATTTTGGAACCTGCTGAGATTAAGTTGGCCTATTTTGCATATGTTCAGTCTCTTTTATCCTTTGGCGTAATTGCCTGGGGGAGCTCGTAACTCTGTAATTCAGCCTCTTACCATTGTCTAGAAGGCCATATTAAAAGCTGGATTTAAGAAGGGTATACGTTATCCTACTGACACTCTGTTCAGAGAAACTTCACTGTTTATAGTCCGACAGTTTTTTATTCATCGCCTTCTTTCTTGTACATACGAAGCTTTTCACACGATTTTTTTTCCAAAATTACTCATACGTATAAAACCCGCTATTTCAGTAATATTGGTATTAATACTATTCAGTTGACAAAATCATTTTCGAATACAAATTCATTTTATATTTCTCATATCTTATTCCGAAATATCAAATCTAAATATCAGAATTTGACAATTTTTGAGTCACCATCTATGCAAATATTTATCAAACGTACCAAAGAATGGCTACTTTCTTTAGAAATGGACGAGGTAGAGACGCTTATCGTGGCCAATTACGGGGGGAGATGATCTTGACACACCTCTCCCTCACCTCTCATTGTTCATTTGACTCAACTAATTTTGCTCCTGTTTCTCGCATTCCGAAGTCTAGTCTCTTTTCCACTTATGGAATGGATTTGAAGTATGATATTTGAACTCATCTGGTTTATTCATTTCAAGCAAATATAATGTTTCAACAACTGAGCCTACGCACAGGCTATCTGCCCATGTAGGCTCATTTCGTGTTATTATTATTTATCTTAAATAATTTCTATTATATATACATACATGTTCAAATTTAAACTTTATTTATTTTGTAATATTGTATAGACTAAGCTTATTTTTGTGTAAACTCGTTTCTTAAGCTTTTCAATATTTGTATTTTTAATATGGAAATAATTCATTCATTCAAAATTTCGTGGTTTTGAGATTTTGTGATCAGTCAGTCAGTAATTGAGTGAGTGGTATTTGGCTTTTATATACAGATTGTTTGTGCAGCATATCAACCGTACCTTGCAAAGAGCAGCCAGTGGAGAATGGTTCGGAGAGGGATGCCTTCGACAAGCTGACAGACCCCTGCCACTATGACAAGCACACGCGGCCTCACCTTGACACCAGGACCACAGTCTATGTCCACATGCACGTCTACTCCATCGGGTCCATAGACTCACAGAACTTGGTTTGTACACTTATTTTAAAGACCGGTAATACTCTAGAATTACTTAGTCAACTTCAATTCTTTTCATATTTTTATATGATGATAAGGTAGTCTTCACTTAGTAAGAAAAATGAAAATGAAATGTCGGAAAGCCATTTCACGTTGAAAAGTGATAAGAGGGTTCAAAGTCCACGTGCTAGGCTATAATAACATAACCTAACCATAACTACGACGGCGCGATGTAAAAGGGCAGCTCCGGTGAAAACTAATGTATCACTAATAATACTAACTCTATGTTTACGACGCCTAATTTTTAGTAAACATTGTTATTTAACGTCCCAAAAATGTATTATCAAAGTATAAAAATATTTGAGCTTGACTAAGTAATACTAGAGAATTACCTAAAGATCTTTTATAACGTTTCTGGAGGGTTTGACGCACTTGTTTGAAAGTATAAAAAAAATAAAACATCTAACGTAAATGTATGAAATGTTGGATGTTTTATTTCTTTATACTTTCAAACAGGTGCGTCAACCCCTACAGAAACGTTATAAAAGGTCTTTAGGTAATTCTCTAGTATTACTTAGTCAACCTCAAATATTTTCATACTTTACGTTACTGTCTGCATCTACTCATTAATTATATTACTGATAATTAGTCTTTTGTTTTTGTTATATCTAGGTTGTTGTTAATGTTTTTTATTTATTAAGAAAAAATTGAAAAAATGAATCAGAAGGTTTTGATATGAACTATGGACACTGATTGTATGCTTTGCTTTAATTTTAATTGATTATTATGTTTAATGTTGTTATGTAACTGGCGCAAGCTGTTTGTCAATACTGTAATTAAATAAATGGTGTTCCAGCGTTTCACAGCCCAGATAATAATCCGCTACCGCTGGAATGACCCGCGTCTGCAACAGGACAGCTACCTGGAGTATGGTGTCGAGATGGTCGACAAGATATGGGTCCCTCATGTCTACATCGTCAACGAGCAGGAGTCCAAGGTGATGGGTTCGGCCCGCAAGGATATCATGAACCTGATACGTCCTGATGGAACCGTCATTCTTTGCACAAGGTAACCAGACACCCCAAAAATCTTCTAGACATAATTGCATCTTGTTTTTAAATATTATAAATTACTTTATATTTGTATGTTTTATTCAATTCTGTTATTCACAATTGTTATTTTCATTGCCAAATTATTAAATTGGAACATTCACATGTGACATTTATTTGTCTCTTTCGGCCTGCCCCAGCACTTTCTTAGTACAAGTCGGTGTTTAACTCCACAACTGACCCTAACAGTCATGGGCTTGCCATACGTGCCAGTTTGACAGGGACAGTCCCGGTTTTACAAGTTTGTCCCAGGGTTCCACTGGGTATTTGTAGTGTTATAACTTATAATAACCTCTATTATATGTGAATTCGATAAATACAATGACATTCATATATAATTAAAATCACATTACAACAAGAATTTTAATTTGACAGCCTACCTATAATCCCTCCCTACCCATTTTGAACAGTGGCATCCCGGTTGGCCGGTGAACAATTATTGAACAGTGGCATCCCGGTTGGCCGGTGAACAATTATTGAACAGTGGCATCCCGGTGGCCGGTGAACAGTTATTGAACAGTGGCATCCCGGTTGGCCGGTGAACAATTATTGAACAGTGGCATCCCGGTTGGCCGGTGAACAATTATTGAACAGTGGCATCCCGGTGGCCGGTGAACAGTTATTGAACAGTGGCATCCCGGTTGGCCGGTGAACAATTATTGAACAGTGGCATTCCGGTTGGCCGGTGAACAATTATTGAACAGTGGCATCCCGGTTGGCCGGTGAACAATTATTGAACAGTGGCATCCCGGTTGGCCGGTGAACAATTATTGAACAGTGGCATCCCGGTTGGCCGGTGAACAATTATTGAACAGTGGCATCCCGGTTGGCCGGTGAACAGTTATTGAACAGTGGCATCCCGGTTGGCCGGTGAACAATTATTGAACAGTGGCATCCCGGTTGGCCGGTGAACAATTATTGAACAGTGGCATCCCGGTTGGCCGGTGAACAGTTATTGAACAGTGGCATCCCGGTTGGCCGGTGAACAATTATTGAACAGTGGCATTCCGGTTGGCCGGTGAACAATTATTGAACAGTGGCATCCCGGTTGGCCGGTGAACAATTATTGAACAGTGGCATCCCGGTTGGCCGGTGAACAGTTATTGAACAGTGGCATCCCGGTTGGCCGGTGAACAATTATTGAAAGCCCCGTCGTTAATACTGTGGAGGATAACGACAAAGGCCTGCATAGCAATGAAAAAATCTTAGTATTTTTTAGGAAAGGTTCACCAATAATGAAATACTAGGCTAGGGGACACCCCTTGTATTTCAGTGCCAACTCCTTGGGGTTTTTGTCATTGATTGAATATTATACATGATGGAAAGAAAGCCCTTCACTAAAGATAAATGTGAGTTATTCTACCAAATTTAAATTTAGGTTCTTACTTCCTTTGCAGTTTATTCTTTATTTCAACCATGCCTTCTTCACTTGCTTAGTCATTAGCCTGTTTCTCCTACTTTTTTTAACATCTAGTTTTTGTTTAAGGAACTCGGGGTTTTCATAGAGTTTTGAAGAGTCCTTACATATAATACGTGAAGCTGTTTTTTGTCAACGCAAATCCTCCTTTATTTTTTACCAGAAGGAGAAGAATACTGTATTTTTCTCTCTCTATAAATGTGAGCACTGGATATTTCAAATGAAATACTCTGTTTTAGGATGAAGGTGACTCTAGAGTGCGTCATGGATCTTCAGAAATTTCCTTTCGACAAACAACTTTGCCCCTTAATAATGGAAAGCTGTAAGTCATAGAAGATGATTTTGTATTAACACATACGTCTCATCTAATGATCAATTGTGTGTCTCGAGTAGTATTTTGTGGTCCAGTAGTGGAGCATATAGAGAACTTTAGACCAGACGGAGTCGCAGACCTTCGGCACAAATGTGCCTATTCCTAATACATACGATTTGTAAGGAGTAATATAATTAAGGGTCAAACACAGCGGTAAATGAACAAAAATTATGATTTTTATTAAAAGAAGTATTAGATCAGTAATAAGGGCCCCATGGTGATAAATAAATTTGTAATATTAATGGAATTAAATGAATAACATCTCATTCTTATTCTTACATGTGAGACGCCAACACAACGCTGTGCGTATTGTAAGGCGAAAATGAATGATGATTTGAGCGTAGGATGAGTGTGGGTGGTGTAGTCTTGTTACTACCTGGGTTCAACTGTTCCTCAGAAAGGGTAATCTATTAATAGCCCAATAGCCAGAGTAACTAAGGGGCCTACAGCTTTACGTGGAATCCGAACCACGTAGTGCTGGTCTGATTTTCAGCTAATTTACAAGCCTGATACTCGGTTATCTCCCCCACACAACATCCGTACAGTGATAACCACCCAACATGGACACCCCATACTTCTCTAGTAGGTCCACGCCGATAGCAACCATTGAGCGGACGTCATGTCGGTATTAAGAGGACCGAGTATCCAACCTATCACCTACAATCTCCACAACTTTTTGTCCCCAACCCCAAATAGCTGGGTTACAGAACTGTGCCACCAGTGCCGACAATATAGGGTCCCACTCGGTTTTCAGGATTTTTTTAAAAATAACTAGTCAATATTAACCCTAAAAACACGAATGCATCAAACATTTCCCCCTGGAAAAACCGATATTTGACAAAAAGTAAAAACTAAAAAGTTTACACTTAAACCTGTTATTTAAATTAATCCTATCTAGTTTTTTCTCCTAAAAACGAATGTGACATAGGTTTCTTCATACTACGAATACTAACCGAGATATTATAAATAAAAAGCTAGTTAGTTATGTTATTTTAGGTTAGGTTAGTATATGTTGACCGTGACTGAGTTTGCTAACCTAATCTAACCCAACCTAACCTAATCTAACCAAAGTTTAACCAACCTAACCTAACTGTTATGACGAATATCTCAGTTATTATTTGTAATAAGAAGAAATGGAAATAGTTTTTGTTTAAACCTTTTTTCAGTTTTTTGTCAAAAATTGGGATTTCCGGGGGAACATTCCCATAGATTCTTGTTCGTGAGGTTAATTCTAACTAGTTTAAATACATTATCGTGAAAAAGGGTCGGACTTATATTCTATAATTACTTTTCTTTTTTATGTATGAATATGTATGAAACAAAATAACATCTGCCTCTGAATTGAAACTTCATCCCAAATTCATAAATGTAAAGGTATGTTTTGCATAAAATATCACTTTGTTTAAATTATTCCGTTGTTGAATGTACGCACATTCTGCGCTCGTCACACATCGGCCTGTGACTTTTGACTGCAAATAACAGTAGCATAACTATATAACGTAAAATCACAATATTAAGTTTATTTACAGTATCTCACTCACATTACTTGCGTTGATACGTATTTATTTATATCAGTTGACTTGACTGATCATGAAATCTCAAATACTACCGAACGGATTTACATGACATTTTAAAGGAAGTTAGCTGTAGTATCCAAGAGACCCACTAATAAAGGATTTTTCTAAATTCCATTCCTAAGGGGTACAAACAGCCACTCAAAATTTACTTTTTTCCATAAGAATAACATTAAATTGATTTTAGTAAATTAATAACAGCTGTTTTGTAAATAAATAAACATGTTTATTTTGTATATTTGACATTGCCCTATTCATGCATTGAGAGTTTAATCTTCAGCTGTTAAACAAAAATAAATGAAATAAACACGTTTGAAATAGGCTAAGTAACCCTATACTAATAAATAGGTAGCAACGCAAGTAGTGTGAGTGAAATACTGTAAATATATTTAATATTTTAATTTTACTTTATATGGTTAATCTACTATTCTTTGTAGTCAAAAGTCACATGCCGAGGCTGAAGGCCGAGGTGTAACGTGCCCGAGCGCAGGAGCGTCGGAGTTGGCACGCGAAGCGTGCATGGGTGTCCTCTAGTAAAATATATAATAAACTACCATGGAAAATTCAAAGTCCAGTGGAGCGGAGCCCTTCAATCGAATTTGGATAAAACATACTTACAACCTTCCCTGGTTTGACATTTTGAAAGATTACTACCTCCTCTATATTACAAACGCCATTGTAACTTTTCGATTCACTGAAATGTCCCTCCATTATTCTCTATGGCCGAAAAACGTACTTTATGGGCTTTCCATGTCCTTCAGGATAAACATATTGAAGAATTAAGACCTTATTACACAACTATGAACAAAGACAAATATAATAATTTAGAGAGTGAGAGGGAGTTATGTACAAGTCTTGTACGTTTCCTTGAATGGTGTGAAAGTGGATGCGATATTATTTTTATCTTACTACAAATAATAAGTAAAATAATTTTACCAATGTATTTATCCAGTTTATAAAAATATACGCTAAGTAATTAAAATATGTTGGCACATAAATATAAAGTCATAAGGTTATATCTGCTCTACTACTCTTAAGCTACTGAGAGCTACTAACAAGTTCAAAAGAGTTGAGCTTGCTTGAATTATTAAATTTATTCTTGTACAGTTTTAAAATTATTTACAAGTTATTAAGTATACTTAAAGATGTTGTAGTATATATATATATATATATATATATATATATATATATATATATATGTCCACTAAGCATTAATGTTAATAAGGAAATATTATCCCTAGGGAGCTTCAACGCCAGTCAGTTAGAGTTAGTTTGGGAGGAAGAGGAGCCGCTGACCATAGACATCAACCTCCACCTAGCAGAGTACTCCCTGGTAGACGTTCTACTGAACGAGACAGTCACTCAGTACGGACACACCAGTGGCAGAGACAACAATGACTACTTCAAGGTGTACTATGCCAAAGCTGGTAAGTAGGAAGTGACCGTCGACAATATAATGGAGTTTACATCCTCAATTTGGCATGGGGGAAGAAATTAAGTTTATTTATTTTTAATTTTATCTGTGAATATCTTCAAGTAACAATTTCTCAGCAAAATAAATACCACTATTTGTCATCTGGGGGGTGGGCTACTTCTCCTTATTGAGGTGCAGAGTGGATAGAAACTATGTTACCTTTACGTGTGTAGGGATAGTGGGAAAGTCGTTAAGAATCTTGTTTGTAAGAGAGCCCCAAAGGCCACTGAATGTAAGATAGGCGGGAAGTCCTACATTTAAGCATTCCCTGAAGAGGTTTGACTGTAAGATAGGTATGTTGTCACTCAAGAGGCATACTGATGAGTAGTATCTTAGAGGCCTAAATGGTAGATGGAAGTGAATCCTCAAGTAACTTGACGGTAAGATGGGTAACCGGTTCCTTAGAGACGTAAGTGCAGGATGGAAGTGGACCCCCATGAAACTTGAGTGTAAGATAAGTAGGAGTGACCTCAAGACGCCAGAGTTTGCGGTGGTGACCAGTTCCGTAAGGGTAAGGGAAAGGGTGGAAGTGGGCCTTCAAGAAACTTGAATGTAAGGACAGTAGGATTGTCCTCAAGACGCCAAGAGTGTGCGGTGGTACCGGTTCCTTAGAGACAAATGCAGGCTGGGAGTGGGCCTTCAAGAAATGTAAGAATGTAAGAAAAGTAGGAGTGTCCTCAAGATGCCAGAGTGTGCGGTGGTAACCGGTTCCTTAAAGACAAATGCAGACTGGGAGTGGGCCTTCGAGAAACTTGAACGTAAGAAATGTAAGAAAGACAAGAGGTTTGACTTTAGTTGGTTAAGTAGGTTACTCCTATACGTAGTTGGGTAATTATTAAGGTAAGGAATTTTAAATGCATTAAAAACGGTCAATTTTAAACCAGTGAATTGTTTGTGATGGCCTGACTCATAATTTCTGATTTTATATGCACTGGTGTTTATTAATTTATAGGAAGTATTGATCTATTTTACTTGTTATGCATTATTGTAAAAAAGAATGGTTTTGTTTTCAGCGGGAAACTTCAGTACTCTGACCATACATTTTGATCTCAGCAGACGGTTTGGCTACTACATCATGGACTACTACGTGCCCAGTGTCATGATAGTCGTATTGTCTTGGGTCACTTTCTGGCTCGATGCCAACTCCACGCCAGGACGGACTACTATAGGTAAGTACATATTGGGCATCTAATAATACATATTAAATAACGTGAAACTGAAGTAATGCTCACCTTACACCATGTGTGTCTGTGTGCTTCGGTCTCCTGCTGCTCGGAGCGTCAGTGACCTGAGTCGTGTCTACAAACTCTTTGTTCAAAATCGCCTAAACAAAGCCTTCGGTTTATGGCAAACGACGTGTTACTTACTGATCGATAGCAAGTTTCACATCAGTCACTACTGGTAATAAACTTATGTAGAATGAATTCTAACATCCTCCATAGCTGTTAAATATTTCCCTCGTTCTGATCCTTTATCATGATTGCAAGTTGCGCATTTCCTTGTCATTATTTTACCAGTGTGAACTCTGTCAGACTTTGATGATGGACTTTTTCCCCAGTAAAAATGAAAGGGAAAAGACCACCACCTAATAGAACATCAATGGGACCAGGACGGTGGAAAGTGGGATCAGCCAAAACAAAAGGTTTAACAAATTCTAGTAAATCTGAATGAAGATGATATTTGGGCATGTCCGAGGTAATTTTATCCAAAATCAACATGGGATGATTTTCCGAAATTTTATCACCTTGGAGAGTTTCAATGTCAACACGTCCCATTCCTTTGGTAGTAGCGAGAGATTGAGATATACCATTGACATGAAGGGTTGATTTTTGACGTTGAATACCTAGTAGCTGAGCAGCTCGTTCGGTCATAAAGTCACATTGACTGCAAGAGTCAACCAGTGCTCGAAAAACATGTGCATTAACTTTGTTAGGTACAAGTTTTACAAGAATTGTAGATAACAAAACTGTAGTATTATTTAGAGGTTGAGAATAATTGGAGGTTGAGTTAGTGGAAATACCAGCAAACTTATTTTGTTTATCTGGAGGCTGAGAAGAGTGCGTAGTGGGTTCTTTATTAGGAGAACTTATTTGAGATTGAGAGGATGAGGAATCTGAGTGTAATAAAGTATGGTGCTTCTTGTGACATTTGAAGCAAGAGTTCTTGGACTTACAATCACCAATTGTGTGATTTCCAAGACAAGAGAAACATCGATGTTGTGTTTAACAATATGATGCCGTTCTTGGGGAGATTTACTCTTAAACATTGGACAAGAATAAACTTTGTGTCCGTCTTTTGAGCAAACAAAACAAGTAAACTCTAAAGGTTCTGAGGCAGACACGAGAGAGATAGGTCGAGGTTGAAACTTTTCATTTAAAGACTTAGGGGTCCAATGAGAGGAGTTATTTTTGTTGTTAGAAGAATGCAAGAAAGTGTCTTCTGCATGAGTACAGTAGTCAGATAGGAACGTGATGATTTCTGTTACAGTAGGAAGAGTTTGAGAGTTTCCTTTTGAGTTTTCAAATTTATGTAGCAGTTTGGTGTCAAACTTCCGTAAAAGCATAGAAGCTAACAAAGGATTTTTCTCAACAATATCACAGTCCAATACTTTTAAGGCTTGAGTGTTTTCTTGAAATGCATTTAGAAAATGACTTAGGTTCTTAACATGAAAGAGATTGATATTGGGGAGATCTATTATCTTGTTTAAATGCACAGAGGAGAGTCTACGCACTGACTGATAACGTTCACGTAACGTCTTGTAAGCTATGAAGTAATTAGCTTCTGAGATTGGTAACGATTTGATTAAATTAAGAGCTTCACCTGATAATGTACCAAGTAAATACTGAAATTTCGCAACAGGGGACAGTGATGAGTTTGAGTTTATAGTTGCGTCAAACAGGTTGATAAAAGCAATCCAGGTATGAGGGTCTCCACTAAAATGCTTCAATTCTATTTTAGGTAAACGTATCACCGACGTGGAAAGTTGTCCTTGAATAGTTTCGTTACTTGCTACATTACTTGCTACTGACTGGATATCATCATTAATATTTAAAAGAATGTTCATTTTACTTTGAATAGTGACACAAAGTTCATTAATTTCATCCTGTTTGTCAATGACATTTTGTTCATCAAAATCATCGTTTGAATCTAACAATTTTTTCATGTTTTCGTCAAATTCAATTTTGTTTGAGTTTAACCTCTGCCTGGTATACAAGAATCTTTTGATGTTCAAGTGTTTCAAGAGGAGAATCCTCAGACAGATTTTCAAAACAGTCATGAATTTTATTCAGCCTAGCTTTAATGAGGTTTGTCAATCGAGCAAAAGTTTGAGGTTTCATTGTAAAAAGTTAAACATATACAAAAAATACAAGTTTAGAGAGGTAAAAAAGATTGAGATTGAGAAAAGTTGAAATTATTGAGGTAGAGTTTGTTTGAGGATTGAGGTAGATAAAGAGTTAATTATATTGACACAGAGGTTTATAGAAACTTTTGTCTTACTTTTCCATAGTTCTGGTTATCCAGGCCCGGTCGGACCATGTTTCGTTCGGAGGACCTTACCTTTTGGTATGAGAAAGTTAATTATAGTTTTGTAGAAATCAGAATAATATTTAAATTCTTCAAGACATTGAAACTCACTTTTATTTCCCAAAAACTGTACATCACAACAACAAAAGTAAACAAAAGCAAAAATAAAACACACGATAATAATTAATTAGAACATCATATGTTAAAATGTTAAAATCCACAGACCATCGGGAACAATGTATGAACGTATTTGTTGAATTGTATGGTAGAGCTCATTTCATTATTTAACAAACATAAACTTTGGTTATATTTTATGAAAATATTTTACTTATATTTTACTATGGTTATTTCATTGTCGTTCTAATTCCCATACTTTGTTTGTAGGTACTAGCACGCTGCTGACGTTTATAACGCTCTCTAGGAACCTTGACAATTCACTTCCTAAGGTGTCCTACATCAAGGCGTCAGAGATCTGGTTCATCGGGTGCACAGCATTTATTTTCTTCTCAGTGGCCGAATTCGCGTTTGTTAACATTATTTGGAGGAGGAAGTAAGAAATAAAGTTTTGATGTTAAGTTTTTAAAAAATTTTATAAGTTTTAAGATTTTTGTATTTAAAATATTTAGGTCAGAGACGTGACTGTAAATGTGATTTGAAAGCCACGGCGTGTTTAAAAGGGTGTCAGGCAGTTGGTTACACGAAAATGTTACACTTTTGGGGTAAAACTTGAATTTGTCATACACCGAGATTGTCCTCCCTCCCGCCAATATCTTACCACTATCTAAGCTAGGACTTACAAAACGATAATCAGTTAATTCTGCTCTCATTACGATGATTTATAGGTACTGTAATGTTAATTTATAGTTGATAAATAAACCAATATTCACGTAAATACGTATTTTTATACTTGACTAAACTATAAAATAATTTTAAGCTATTATTTAGCTATTAATAATTTTAGCTATTAATAGCTTAGTAGCTATTAATAGCTAAAATTAATTAATAATAGCTATTAATAGCTATTAATAGCTAAAATTTAATAATTTTAGCTATTAAGCTATAACTATAGGCTGATTGTGTTTGGCAAGACTTCTTTACTGCTTAACAACAAAGGAGTGGAACAGAGAATAATACATTTTATGCGGGGAAATTGGAAAGAAAAATTAAAAGTTTGAAACACGTTTTCATGGATTGCACATTTTAAACTTGTAGTAAGCAATTCTCTCAAATATTTTGCGCATATTCTATTAAGAATCATGGATGAATAAACTAATAGAAACCCGGTTTTATTTGCCCTATTGCCTCACAAGAAAAAGAGAACTTAATTCCGAATGATTCGGTTAATCGAAGCAGCTGCTACAGAGTAGATGCACAGTCTAATAACATATTAGTGGTAGAATCCTGTAAGGGTTAACGTGAATATTGTAATGTGGTTACATTATTTATTTTATGAGAGTAGTTTTCACATCAGCAAAACACAATTTCTAAATAATAATGTAAGCTGATTTCATACAGGCCAAATTTATTCAAAAAACTATACAGTAGTCATTTCGCCAGTTCAATGCTTGTACTAAAAGTGTTGAGAATCAGAATGTTGCTGTTACAGTGATTAACAAATGGTATATAGATAGTCTTTTTGGCAGAAAAAAGATATTAAATCCATCGTAATAGTCAAATAATTGTAAATAAACTATAATTACTTTATGTTAAGATAAACTGTAATAAAAGACATCACTTAAGAGAACCGAACATGCCTACTAATAAAACAAATGGATTAATATTAATTATTAAACATCCATTTAAGTGATTATTAATTGAAACAACACCTACAGTGCTAACAATAACACCCACTTCCTTCAGATCTATCTCAGGTAAGTAGACATACAGTGTAATTAAATGTTGGCTTATATCGACCGAAACAAGATGTCCATGTAACTACTAGCCGGTATTCTCCTGACATCATGGGAAAAGTGATAACTATCTGCTGCCATCCATCTCATGCAGAAATATTCGACTCTGAACAGTATCGTGTGCATAACAGAGGTAAGTAATGATGACTCTAACAACCAAACATGCGTGGAGTGACAGTGTTCACGTGTTTAATGTACGAAGGTAGGGCCACAGGAGTCACGTCTGACATTTAAGGGTCGGCTACCAAGAGAGAGAAAAGTGTGAGATTCATGGTATGGCCACCAAAAATTGGAATATGTGAAATTTGCGGGATAGCCAACAACTTTTATGGATAAATGTACATGCTATTTATTTATTTACATTATTCCTTAAGGTATTTTTTGTACCATATCAACATTATACGGCTAAAAACACAAGAGTGGTGGGCTCAAACAAATTACAAGCTGCGCTGAACCAAAAGCAGGTGGGAACTCAAAAAGTGATAAAATTACAATTTTGAAGTGATTTGCGCTAACTCAGGATACAAGAATATTACTTTTTCACTAGTTCAATATGTTAAGTAACTATACTTTAAAGGATTGTCACTATAGCAGACAAGAAAGAGAAATGAGTGAGATATATGGTATGAGCATAAAGAAAAAAAAGGGTGAGATTTTTGGTATGGCCACCAATAAAGAGAAATGTGTTAGATTTATGATATGGCCACCAAAAGAGAAAAATGTGTGAGATTTATGGGATGGCCACAAGAAAGAGAAATGAGTGAGATTTATGGTATGGCCACCAATAAAAAGAAACGAGTTAGATTTGTGGTATGGCCACACAAAAAAAGAAAAATGTGTGAGATTTATGGCATGTCCACAAAAAATTGGAATATGTGAGATTTATGGGATGGCCACAAGAAAGAGAAATGAGTGAGATTTATGGTATGGCCACCAATAAACAGAAACGAGTGAGATTTGTGGTATGGTCACAAAAAAAGAAATTGCGTGAGATTTATGGCATGTCCACAAAAGATTGGAGTGTGTGTGATTTATGGGATGGCCACAAGAAAGAGAAATGAGTGAGATATTTAGTATGGCCACCAATAAAGAAAAATGTGTGAGCTTTATGGTGTTGCCTTTAAGAGAAAACCAGTCCCATCCGTCGATCTCCACCATGATTGATTCACCGTACATCTCGGAACATGTGTCTACTAGCTAGTCATAGCGTTTATTGTACTGTAGCATGTGTGTTCCCCAGGAGAAACGTGACCCTGAAGAAGGTGACCAGCAGGCACATCCTCTAGTCCACCCTGACTCCACACATGTATCGGGAACAGATCAACATGAGTCAATCAATTTATCGGTAGTCAATTAATGTTGGTTCAATCCCAGCTTTATGTGCTAAGGTTCTCAGTTCGATCCCAATCAGAGTCAATATTAGTATGACTCTAGGCGACAGGGAATCTTCTGATCCAACTGAAATGTGCAATTTATTTGCTTGTCACTTCTCCAGTGTCTACTCTGAACCTGTTCAAGGCACTGTTGTTCTTCCCCTAAGAGACAACAATGTTTTCATGTCAAAGGTTGAATGCAGCGCTGAGGAGATAAAAAAAAAGATTGATGCGCTTGACGTATCAAAAGGTGTTGGACCTGACTGTATCCCTTCGGTCATCATGCGTCAATGCAACGACCTGCTGTGTAGCCCACTCTCTAAGCTCTTCAACCTTAGTCTCCAAGAAGGTTTCTTTCCTTCGTCTTTGAAAACTAGTTACGTGGTTCCAATTTTTAAAGATGGAAGAAGAGATTCAGCATCCTGCTATAGACCCATTACCATACAGTCACCGATTGCCAAGATATTTGAATCAATATTCCTCGATCGCCTTAAGCCACTCTTTGCTTCAATTTTGATACCGGAACAACACGGTTTTACTAGTGGCCGCTCGACTATTACTAATCTTGTCCAGTACGAGGAATATATTCTGGCTGCCTTCGATAAATACTCTCAAGTAGATGCAGTGTACCTAGACTTTAGCAAGGCATTCGACAAGGTTAGCCACTCCTTGCTTATATCTAAGCTTGAGTCTTATGGCATTTTTGACCCTCTCCTATCTTGGTTGAACAGCTATCTGACAGGGAGATCATCCATAGTTAGGTTCGGTGGTGGCTTTTCTAATCCCTTCGGTGTCAAATCAGGGGTTCCTCAAGGCTCCCTATTAGGTCCCTACCTTTTCAACCTGTTTATAAACGACATTGGTGAGGTCATTGAGAGCAATTTTCTACTCTTCGCCGATGACATTAAGCTCTTCAGAGTTATTGACAGAGTCGAGGACAACAATGTTTTGCAGCGTTCACTAGATGGTGTTGCTAAGTGGTGTGAAGACAATCTTATGCAGCTTAATAAGTCTAAATGTTGGGTGGTGTCCTTTCATAGAGGTGATACTAGTCTCAAAGCAGATTATTGTATACAGAGCACTAGATTGCAGCACGTTCAGTTTATCAAGGATTTGGGAGTGCATTTAAGTCAAACTCTTTCTCCTGAACGTCATATTGATGTAATCTCTGGAAGAGCTAGTAGGCTACTGGGGCTTCTATCACGAGCTGCTAGAAGTGGTTTATCCATACACTCCATTACAACTCTGTATAAATCTCTTCTGCGTCCTAATCTTGAGTATGCTTCTGTTGTTTGGAAACCATTCTATCTTCATCACACCATCAGATTGGAAAGAATACAGAGAAGATTTATTAGACTTGTTGGTTCAAGATTGGGGTTTCCGTTCTACGATGTTCCTGTTGAAGACTTGATGAAACAACTTGACCTTTGCCCTCTTGAAGTTTGGCGTGATCTTATTGACCTCTCCTTCCTTTTCAAGCTGATAAATGGGAACATCGACTGTCCTGCTCTGCTCTCCAAGATTGAGTTCAGGATTCCACGCGTCACTAGGTCAACTGAGCTTTTTGTCCACAAACACCACCGTGCCAACTACCTGAAGTTTAGACCTGTGGCAAGATTGCATCAACTTGGAAACTCCGTTCCTACTGAAGTTGATTTCTTTAATGACAGTCTTAGCACTCTAAAACGGAAATTGGTTGCCTCTTCAACATAGGACGTGCAACCTACCTAGCACACCTCCCTAGTTACCTCCACACTTGTTACCCACTTTTACCACTTTTTAGCTTGTTTTTCTTTTGATACTATTACTCAATTATTTTGTTTCTTTACATTGTCTACTGAATTGTACCACTATGTTTTTCTTGTATTATTGTATTATTGTTTTTTTTGTCATCAAATTTATGTATGTAATGGCATTGTCGTTGAAATAAATAAAATAAAAATAAAATAAAAAAATACATTTTGAGAAGGATCAGCTGATAATCACCGGCTGTTCATTTGTCATTGGGCTATTAATTAATGACACTTTCTAATGAATAGTCGGCCTTAGTTTGTAACAATGACTACATTCGCTCATCTACACTCATCACACTCATTCGAAATCCATATTCGCCCATATCTTGACGATCGGCGTCTTATGAATAAATAAATTTAAAAAAATAAATAAATAAATCCAAGTCTCTCCCGTCGATCTCCACCATGACCGATTCACCGGGCATCTCGGAAAACGTGTGCACTAGCTAGTCATAGTGTTTATTGTACTGTAGCATGTGTGTTCCCTAGGCGGAACGTGACCCTGAAGAAGGTGACCAGCAGGCACATCCTCCAGTCCATCCTGACTCCACACATGTATTGGGAACAGATCAACATGAGTCAATCAATTTATCGGCAGTCAATTAATGTTGGTTCAATCCCAGCTTTATGTGCTAAGGTTCTCAGTTCGATCCCAATCAGAGTCAATACATTTTGAGAAGGATCAGATGATAATCACCGGCTGTTCATTTGTCATTGGGCTATTAATTAATGACACTTTCTAAGGAATAGTCGGCCATAGTTTGTAACAATGACTATATTCGCTCATCTACACTCAGCACACTCATTCGAAATCCATATTCGCCCATATCTTGACGATCGGCGTCTTATGAATAAATAAATTAAAAAAAAATAAATAAATAAATCCAAGTCTCTCCCGTCGATCTCCACTATGACCGATTCACCGGACATCTCGGAAAACGTGTGCACTAGCTAGTCATAGTGTATTGTACTGTAGCATGTGTGTTCCCTAGGCGGAACGTGACCCTGAAGAAGGTGACCAGTAGGCACATCCTCCAGTCCACCCTGACTCCACACATGTATCGGGAACAGATCAACATGAGTCAATCCAAGTCTCTCCCGTCGATCTCCACCATGACTGATTCACCGTACATCTCGGAACACGTATGTACTAGCTAGTCATAGTGTTTATAACATAGGAATAACATGGAGGTAGAGATTTAAATTAGTATAAAGTAACAGCTGGCTCATGTAATGTAAATATTGATGTATATAAAATGTTATCAACTGTTGGAGTGTAAATAATGACGTTTCTAATACCGAGAAGGTTACAAAGGAGAGATCTTTAAGTTTCATCTATTTAGTGGATTAATTATTTGAAAAAGTGAACGCATGTCTGTATGTGTTTCTGTAATCACCAGATGTTAAATAACATAAATGAAATGAAAACCTTTGAAATGGGCTAAGTAATAACAGTGACATTTTACAATTTGTTAATTTATCAAATAATTTTACTTAATACAATTTAACCAGTGATATTCGTATTCCAAATTCAAACGCCAAGTGTCCCTCTGTCACGAGCGCAGCGAGTGATGGGGTTGGCACACGAAGCTTGCTGGGGTTTCTTCTAGTAATTATTATTCCCAGAAATATCGTAAAATAACAATAATTTAAAATATATCTTATTATTTTGGCGAAGATAAATAAATACTAACATTATTTAATACACTCATTTGATTTTTTTTTTTTTTTTTTTTTTTTGCGATCAAATGAGGATAGAGCACTCCATAAGTTCAAAATGTCAAAATCAATATTTGTATATGCCCTTTTTTGTTCCAGAGAGGTAGCTGTGGACAAATAACTCTATCCCTGGATTTCAAGAGTCAAATGGCTGGTCTTCAGAGTGACTTGAAGACCATTTCAATCCCTGTTACCTATCAACAGGAGGAACAAGTGGCCAAAACTTTACTGACAATGACCCCGCAAGAGATAGCAAATTGGATTGACCGAAGAAGTAGAATTTATTTCCCGTTAGCATTTTTCATTTTTAACTGCTGCTATTGGACATGGACAATATTATTTTGATCGCATGCAGAGCAAAAGTGAACAAGTAATTTTCACTTCGGGTTTTTCATCTCTAAACACTGTAATGTAAAACAATGTAGGTCTACATAAATGTTTGACTTTAAAGATATTATTTACTTTAAACTCATCTAAAAAATTAATTACTCGATTTTACTAAGGCTGTCAATTAATAAGAGAAAAGTATTGTAGGCTATTCAAGAGGTCATTTAGTAATTAAAGAGATCACCAAAATTATCCATATCAAACGAAAAACGTATTCTTTCTTCTTATTGCATTATAAATAAGGAAGAATGGGCTTCGTTTATGTACATCTGTGCCTCGCTAATATATTCTATTCAGCGAGGGTTGAGAGTGAAGCTCCACCCACTGCTGGTGTGAGTTAGGCTCTAGGCCGATTCACATTTTGCTGTAGTGATGAACTGTCCTTTTCCCTGAGCCTGATTGACTGACTGCCGACTGGGGATACCAATTAATCAGTCTTGTTGTAAATCAAGGGTCCACGTGGACACCCTCATTTTATTGGCCGGCTCCCTAGTGACAGCGACAGTCTAGGCGGAGCCTTACTCTCAACTCTCACCGAGCGGCATATAGTGGCTAGGGGCATTGATAGTTATATGAGTAGGAAGGTGGTTGGTAATTGTGCTTTATACGTCTGAGTATATTTACGGACTTGTCCTCCAATCTACATTTATGCTATACGTGGGAAATGTAACAAGTGTTATTTATTTTTTTTTTTTTTATTCCGAATGACAGATGATTATCAACCTTGTAGAGCAGTGATTCCCAGCATTTGGTCCGCTGACCACAGTTAGTCTGTAGTAAGGGCCACAAGTGGATTCATTTCTTCATAACGTTAAGATGGGATATAGATTTTTCTATTTGTTGATTTAAAAATATATTTGATCACTAAGATGTTTATTTTTAATCGTGTTATCAACAATTTTATGACTTCATGCATATTTTTAATTTAAAATTTTTAAGAAATGACAATTTGTCTTCAAATTAATAGGAAGTAAATAAATGAAACGTAAGCTAACTAAATTTATTTCAAATAAATTTTTTGTTTTGAGTATGTTTATATTCATTAATTTCCTCACTATAATCTAAACTAAAAACATTATATCATAATAAAAGAGTTATGCAGTGTGTTTGTACTCCCTTTACCTAATTATTAAACATGTTCACATGAAGTTTTGTTTGAAGAACTGTGATACGTCACAGAGAAGAAATAAAGTGTTTGTTTCTGTTTATCTTTTACTCTGTGCCTACGTACAGTAACTAACCCGTGCCCTAATCGACCAAAGTCCATGGAATCTTCTTGGCATCCATTAATGCAACCCATCTCACTTTAGCTTAGGCCCAAGCTTTTATTCTCATTTTATTGGACTATTATAATATACAAGCTATAAGCTTTTTGCGGTTTACGCAATGTTTGTGTTCAAAATGTTGGCAGTTCCTTGACAACTTAAATATGTTAAATGAAGGTATTGGGTCTACAATAATGTCAATAGAAAATCAAAATGATTCAGATCTAAAATTATCCGCTTCAACCAAATTCCTCGGGATTACAAAAGACAATCAACTAAACTGACAAGAACATAAACATAACTCATAGAAAATTGTCCTCCTCTCTCTTTGGTCATCGAAGAGTTATAAATGTAACAAACAGACATCTATTGTTAGCACATCATGACATATTCGCAACTCAGATAAGATTTGGGATAGCAGCATAGTGTGCAGGGAGTGCACCAAAAATGCTCTAAGAATATTAGAACAAGTTCACCCTCAAGAACACTGCAAACCACTTTATAAACAAAACAAAGTTTTAACTATAATATCTTTTTTACATTTTATAAACTACTTTCTTACTTAAGCAAAATTTCACTTTTTCTAGATCCGAATGACACAAGTATAATTTTAGAAACAAAGCAAATTTAATAACCCATAACACAGACTTATTAAGCCTGGCAAATCCCCTTTGTTAGCTAGAATGTTGTCAATGCTCTTCAAACAACATTGAGAATACTACTTATAATGATAAATTTCCCTTGAGCCAGCGAAGCCAAGCTGCATATATGCAACACTATTGCCCGCCTCCTCTTGCTATAGCGAATGAATATCTATGGCGTATTATGGCGAGGATGACTTCGCAACTGGCGAGTGAAGTCCTGCTGCACAACACTGATTATGGTGGTTGCAAATGCATTGTAATTTATTTAAATATAATGAATAGCAGTTTTGATTTAGCATATTGCCGTTATTGGAATTTTTATACATATTGAAAACTGTAAAAATTGTATCAACTAGAGTAAAAATTCCTTATGCTACGCGTGGGAAATGTAGCAAGTGTCAACTGGGGGTTTCAACTTAGAAGTATACATAATGTTTTATACAGCTGAAGGCACAAGATCGTACTTATCTAACAATGCCGTATTAAACATGTGGTAACTTTATTCCAAACTTGATCTAACCTAAACACACTAACAATTTTTTTATTATTCAAGGCAGGCAGAAATCAAGTAACTTTGAAAATTAGTAAATTAATTCAATTTTAATAATGGGCGACGATTTAAATTTAGCACTAGCTAACGCGGCATTGGCCGTTACTTCGGGATGGTCTCTGATGACGTGTTCGGATCTGAAGTTCGCGAGATTTGGGTTCGTTTTATACTTATTGGATGGCGCCCTTGGAGTTGTCAAGTACGGTAAGTTACCTTCCATAGCTTTTAACTTAATGTTTTGCAAACCTTCCCAGTCATTTAAATATATTTTTAATTCAAAAATAACATTTTATTTGAACACCAACGAGATTCGATCCGCATAAAACCAACTTATAAAACACTTAAGATTGTTTGAAACACTTAACTTGGGGGATTCACGGAAGTATGTTCCGAGCCAGGACGGGACCCATCCAAGGAACAGCCACACTCGATGTTGCTTGACTCCGCTATCTAGCGATAATGTCGGAACCCTCCGGTCAAGGCCACTGGCTACCTGGTTTACTCCAAGGAAATAAATCAATTCTTAGTGACTATAAACATTTTCAATGTTATATTTGTGACTGTCAATGACCAACAAGTTTTCTTTGCAAAACCCTCTGGTTTGAAGATAGTAAATGTGGTTTACTATTGGCTATTTCAATTTGTATATGAACCACAAATAAAACAAGATAATTGCTGCGTTTTACAGCATATTTTGATGTGTTTTAGTTTATTATTATTGTTTGTTTACTTCAAACCTACATTTATAATGCAAGGCTATACCTAATTTTTAAGTTTCTATATGATTTTATATGAATAGTTCATGTCTAGACATACAGATCAAATCGCCTTGTTAATGAAGTAATGTTGTCATAAGATTCTATCATACAGTAATGTGAGATAACTCTATTACAACTTATTAATCATGTTGTTATGTAACTTATCCTTACTTTTTTTGGTGTCCGGACAATTCGTCCCACGGACATTTCATCCCCCAAGAAAAATGCGGACATTTCGTCCCACTTTGTGGAACGGCTACCTGGGTAGGGTTTGATAAATAGTCTCCAAATATTTCTAAACGGACACTTCGTCCCACCTGAAAGAAGGGTTGTTAAAAGGTTAGGTTAGGTTAGGTTAGGTTCTCTCAGGGTGGGACGAAGTGTCCGTTTAGAAATATTTGGAGACTAATTATCAAACCCTACCCAGGTAGCCGTTCCACAAAGTGGGACGAAATGTCCGCATTTTTCTTTGGGGACGAAATTTCCGTGGGACGAATTGTCCTGTAATCACTTTTTTTACCCACGATCAAGAACCTTCGTTTTGTGGTTATAAGATTAGTGGAAACAAAAAGCCACAGGATATATCGTTCAGCATGATTAGATCTCAAGAACAATTTATGTTAAGATTTCTTATTAATTCGCTTTTCATAAATCGAATTCTTGAGTAAATAATTGGCTTTTTTGAACTACCACAATATCTGTTCTTAATAATCACACATCAACAATACGTCTATAAATGACAATTGATTTGAATGATATACTCTAATTATTAAAGCAACGCCAAATAATGTCTAGACATTCACACAGATCTCATCCTAATCAAAGAGGCTCGGATTAAAGGCTTGAATAGCTAAAGTATGAAAGCCTCCTTATAATATCACCCTTGAGTCAAACCTCGTGCATTTGTCAAAAATTGTGCAGTTGTAGGACAGCATAATTTAAACAGCAGTTGTAGGACAGCATTATTCATTCATAAGACGTCGATCGTCAAGATATGGGCGAATATGCGTCCGCTCAATGGTTGCCATCGACGTGGACCGAGTGTAGGGCTTGTCATTAGCTGAAAATCAAACCAACACTACATGGTTCGGATTCCACGTAAAGCTTTAGGTCCTTTTGTTGCACTGGCTATTGGGCTATTAATAAATAGCTCTTTCTGAAGAACGTTCGATCTTAGTAACAATTACTACACTCGTTCATCTACACTCATTCGCCCATTTATTGACGATCGGTGTCTTAATAATGAATAGCCTAATAAAGAATGAGGGGCAGTTAGTGTAGCTACACGAGTGTAGTCTTTGTTACTAACTAAGGTCGACTGTTCCTCAGAGAGAAAAAGAGAGAGAGCTATTTACTAATAGCTCAATAGCCAAGGCAACTAAGGGACCTACAGCTTTACGTGGAATCCGAACCACGTGGTGTTGGTTTGATATTCAACTAACTGACACTCAGTTCTCTTCCCTATCCAACATCTGAACTTTGACTACCATCCAACATGGACACTCTAGACTTTTCTAGTAGCGTCCACGTCGATGGCAAATATAATGTTTGTATTATACTGTGGTTTTAGTCTAGTAGCCAAACCTAGAGTTCAACCCTCCCGTGAAAGGGAGGAGGGCAAGTACGCACTTTATTCAGTACGCACTCTATTCAGTGAAAAAAAAAACAATATCATGAAAATTAGGTAATAGGATAAACGGTGGGTTTAGTTACATACGATGAAAAATGAAGACAATAAAATAGATCAGTGGAATATTCACTAAACTGCTAGTAGCCGTTGTTTGAGAACAACTTAACTAACCTTCCAATAATGATGGTTTTTATGCCTATGTCCAATAATGATGTCAATGAAGTTAAAAATGGCTTATCTAACTTAACGTATCGTAACCTATCTAATTTGCCTAACCTAATAAAACATAACCTAACATAACTAAGAAAAAGATTTATTCGACCAAATTTGAAAGACATTTTTATATATTCTTCTCCTGAATAAAGGTTAGAAGTTTGTATTATTTGTCTTTGTCTCTACACAAGAATATTGACACAAACCCAGAAAGATTCGATAGTTGTATTTAGCTCTTTTAAAATGTTGCAGTTAAAGTCGTCAGAATTATCAGTGAATTTCCTTCTTTTTTAATTTCAAGTCTTTCCCCACCAATTAATTAATTATAACTTTCTTAAAGATATTAATAATAATTAAGGTAATGCTATTACTATTTTACTAAGAAATCATTTATCTTACGCATTTTTGTTGTGTAAACTTTGTAGTGATGCCACGCAACAATGACTTCGTCAATAAGGCTCATCTCTGGGTGAAGAAAGTGGCTCGACCCTTCTACCTGCCCTTTATCGCTGCCGAGGCCTTCGTGTTCGGCTCTGGGCTCGACCAGAAGTTCGCCGTCTGCCATTTGATAATACCTGGCGTATACTTTGGTGCCACGGAACTACTCAAGAAGAATGTAAATAAAGACATCCTAGACTTGAACACTATTGTCAACACTATCTCGATTTGCTTTTCGTCTTACAAAAAGGAAAATATCTACGGAGGAGGATGCGCACTAATCAATATGGTTGCGTTCATGGGTGCCAAGGAAGACTCCATGGAGTTCGCACTGCTTGTGTCGGCGGCTAACTTGTTCGCTGCACAGTTCTTCAAGGACGCACTAATATGATCTCACGTATCAGATATTTAGTTAACTGTTTTAAAGTTGTCAGTTTTCTAAATTAAATTCAAACGTTTCATCCATAAATTATAATCAAATTAAACAAAAAACGAAAATTGTAAAAAATAAATTAATTAATGTAAAATTTTTAAATTCAACTTTTTTACAACATAACATATAACTGGTGTGAAATATACTAATTGAATACAGACATTAATTATCTACTTTTTCCAAATAATTTTAGTAAATTTTAATAGAAACCAACCCTAATTATTTATATTGAAACAATTAAGCGAGGGCTTTTTTACAATAGATATAAATTGTTATAGGTGCACCCTTAATTAACGTTGAGTGAACTCTCTGTTGTTTCCATTTGTTAAACAGGTTGCACAAAAATATGGAAACGCTTTCACAAATTTTCTATGACTTCACTGATAAAAGTGAAATCTTGTACAGCATCATGGTTACAAAGAACACACTTTTTGACGCCATTAGTGACATTTCATCTTTTCAGAGGGACGGCCCACGTGGAGTTGAATGAAAATCTTAAATGTAAGCATAGGTCGAGTTTGGTATAAAATTAAAGGTCTATTCCAGAGACATTATTTGCCGCAAACCGGACTTCCAAATGTCTATCTTTTCCAAAGTAGCTTGCATTTGAATTTCGAAGTAACTAATTTTAACAGTATTATTTCTCAGTTATTTAACGATTTTAAGTAAATTATTCTAATGAAAAATTATACCTTATGGAACACAATAGCTCAAAAATATTAAATTATCTATGGAAAAATAAAGTTCTTGTGTAAGTGTTTCCATATTTTCTAGACTTTCACAGCAACTTTTTTTTCCATGGATAATTTAATATTTTTGAGTTATTGTGTTCCATAAAGTATAATTTTTTATCACAATAATTTTCTTAAAATTCTTAAGGTAGCGAAAAAATAATATTGTTAAAATTTGATTTGATTTTATATGTTTTAAGAACTCCTGGCATTATTAAAAAAAGTAATCATCAATATAGCACTAGGATTAAATATCAAGCTACTATCAATTTTGTTATATTACACAAAACTTCAAACAGCCATAATATAGTTTCACTTAAAGTTTATAATAAACTAGGGGACACCCAGGCATGCTTCGCGTGCCAACCCCGACGCTCGTGCGCTCAGGCACGATACACCTCGGCCTCGGCATGTGACTTCTGACTACAAATAATAGTAGATTAACCGTATGAAGTAAAATAACAGTATTAAATTTATTTACAGTATTTCACTCACACTACTTGTGTTGCTACCTATTTATTAATATAGGGTTGCTAAGCCTATTTCAAACGTGTTTATTTCATTTATTTTGTTTAACAGCTGTAGATTAAACTCTCAATGCATCATCAATAGGGCAATGTCAAATATACAAAATAAACAGATTTATTTATTTACAAAACAGCTGTTATTAATTTACTAAAATCAATTCAATAATATTCTTATGGAAAAAAGAAAATTTTGAGTGGCTGTTTGTACCCCTTAGGAATGAAATTACGAAAATCCTTTCTTAGTGGGTCCCTTCGATACTAAAGCTAACTTCATTTAAAATGTCGTGTAAACCTGTTTGGTGGTTTTTGAGATTTCGTGATCAGTGAGTAAGTGGTATTTGGATTATATATATATATATATATATATATATATATATATATATATATATATATATATATATATTAACCTGCTGGATTGACAAGTATTCAGAGAAATCTTTCTGTTATACATTTTTTTAACTGGCTCCTGAGAACCCATTTTATTCAATTGATACTTTTTTAGTATTCCTAATATTGATTTTTGATTCATTCCACTTAATAAACTGATAATTAGCTCCTAAAGCACTCTCTTTTTCTCTTCATGCTTTGGCTTTATATTCTTAAGAATCTGTTGACTTGCATAGATGTGCTCTACATATGACTTTGTCAATGCTATCATAGTTGTATGACAAATAAATGGAATTGAATTGAATATAATTGGTATAATATGCCAATTACCGATTTGTGCACTTGAAACATTTCATAGACATAAATTGAGCAAAAGTTAATATTTATTTTCTTACAAAACAAAATTTGTCTTAATTGTGCAAAATTTGAGTTATAAAATTTTAAGAACTTTAATGTTTTTCACTAAAATTTAGCAACAAAACTATAATTTGCCTGAATGTAAAATCTATCCAATCTTTTTTTACTGATGCAAAAGTAACTGAAAGCAATCTATAGTGTAGGCCCATGTGAACTGGCGAGTGAAGTTTTGTTTTAAAAAATATATATATATTATTAGGATAATCACCAGAAAACGAAAAGTAGAACATTCCAAACCTCTTTTTATCCAGTTAAACATTCTGCTTGTTAAAAATGCCTGTCAAAAGACTTAAAAATGTTTTTCATCAGAAGTGTTGCAAACTGTGCTAGCACAAACACAAATCCGTATAACTTGAGAAATGATTATTCCTATCTGTACCCAGACCAAATTTGACTCTATTCAAACATTTTTACATTTATAATGCTCCAAAACTATTTAACTTGACAAGAAATAGAATTTTGCAAATAAATGATAAGCTAGGGTATATAAGTAACTTAAAAACATTCTTGTTGTTCATTGAAAATATTGAAAGTTTAATGTGAAATATAAGATTATTTGTGGGTTATTTCTATATTTGGATTTGTATATGTTTTTATTCCTCTCTATATTTATATATGTTTGTGTATTAATTTGAATAATATATATAAATCATTTTATAATAAATGTTCATTATATTTTATTTTTGTAATCGTTTCAAAGGATTTCTGCTTAATGTTCTTTATTAAAATTTTTATATGTGAAATTTCAGTGTTGTGTTTTGTAGTTGGCATTATATTGGTTTGTTTATTACAAATATTATACCTTTGTGTACTATATAGTTAGCATTACCTATTTTCCTTGTGTTAAATGTACAATATAATGTGATGGTAAACCCAAACGGGCAGAGCCTAGGGGCTCCGATTATTAATCAAAATATATTTGTAATTTGAGTATTTGTTAATATGAATGTTGTAATTTTGATAAATAAAGAATTATTATTATTATATACAAACCAAATACCACTGACTCACCTCACTCACTTATCACGAAATCTCAAAAACCACGGAACGGATTTACATAAAATATTAGGAAGTTAGCTTTAGTATCGAAGGGACCACTAAGAAAGGATTTTTCGAAATTGTATTCCTAAGGAGGTACAAACAGCCCCTCAAAATTTCCTTTTTCCATAAGGATAACATTGGATTGATTTTAGTAAATTAATAACAGCTGTTTTGTAAATAAATAAACATGTTTATCTATATATTTGACACTATACTATTGATGCATTTTTAATATGAGTTTAAACTTCAGCTGATACACAAAAACAAATAAAATGAACATGTTTGAAATAGCCTAATTAAATAACATTGGATATTTATGCTAATAAATAGGTTGCAACGCAAGTAGAGTGAGTGAAATACTATAAATAAATTTAATATTGTGATTTTACGTAAAACATAATCTACTATTATCTGTAGTCACATGCTGAGGCCGAAGGTCAAGGTGTATCGAGCGCAGCAAAGTGTGTAGGGGTGTCCCCTAGTTAACTACTATTAATGAAATACTTCAAATCTATGCTGGGTCTCCATGGAATTCGTTTATATTTTTGTTTAGTATCATCTGTTTATTTTTAAATTTTGTTTTTGTCTTTTCTACTAACCTTTAGTGTTTAAATTTTAGTGTTTACTAGATAAAATGATAACTGATGAAGAAAATTCTTTTGTAATAAAATGCAAGAAGGAAAATAGTACTTATGAGAAAATAAAGAAAAAACAACCCTTCACAGTAGTTGGTATGTTGAATAGTTTAACTTGTGAAATTAGTAAAAATTCCACTTCTGTCATAGACGTACTAGATAAACTGAGATTTAAGAGTGGTTGTGAATATTTAAAAAATGCCTATTTGTCCAACTCTTACCTAGTGCCCATCCAAAGATCTAATAATAGATCTTTAGAAAGTGTTCACAAATCTCCCCTCTTGGATAGTTTGAAATGTATACAGTGTGAAAGGGAGAGTGTGGTAAATCAGGATGCTGCAATAAAGAAAGATGTTTCTTATGCAGTAAAAGATGAATCCATAAAAACAGACAATGATGAACTTAATTCCAAAAAACGTAGGTATTTTTGCGATATAAATAGAAACCAAACAAATGACGTGTTTAATAGTAACAAAATTAATGTAAATACTACAAATAAAAAGAAAATGAGATTAACTCAAGCAAAATTACAACCGAGGGATAAAACAAATTACTGTTCCAAAGTTAATTATGATGCATTCATTGAGGAAAAGCATCACAGTCATGACTTAAAACAAAATAATTTTGAAAAAATAACCATAGGTAGGATTGAATCCCAGACTAATTCAAACTTGAATCAAAAAGATTACAATCCATATGAAAAACCATTACAAAAGTATGGTGATGTTGAAATGACAATCAGAAAACAAAACACAACTAGAAACAGTTTAGTTAAAATTTCTGAATATTTCAAAGAACCTCATAATAAACAAGTTCATAATTGGACTAATAAACATTCAAAATGTTCTTCTGAACACCATTTAGAAAATCCTTATGTCACTACAAAAACAAATAGTTATCAACATGAAGTTCGCTTTAAAAATGAAAATCTTCACTCATTTAAAAGTACGCTAGATCCCTATTGTAAATTTGAGCTTAGACTTAATGGAAATAAATGTTTGACACATAACAATAAGACAAGTTCAAATATAACTCATCGCAACACAGCAGTGCAAACTGAGATTGAATCAACTATTCCGACTGAGGCCAGTGAATCCTTCAGGCAAAACACGTTACTTGATCAGGATACAGTTTTCAGCAAAAAATATATAAAAGTAGGCTCAAACACATACAAATCCGTACAAAATAATAATCTAGACATTAATGGACTTCACAAAATCCAAACAAGTACAAGTGTGAACCATTTTAATAACAGTGATCAACAAGTTAAAACCAAAATATTGTCAAAACTTAGTTGCAGTACATTTCAACATGATACAATGTTTGGTTCTAGTAAACAATATATAAAAGTAGGATCAAAAAGATCTGAACTTTTAAAAAATCAATGTGTTACTGGGGAATATCAAATTCCAACAAGATTGTCCATAAAATGCATAAACAGTAATGACTGTTTTAATAATTGTGGAGATTCAACAAAATCTGACATCAATATCTATCAGGAAATCTATAGAAAAAAATACATTAAAGTAGGTTCAAACAAATCTAAATTTAGTGATAACCACAGTCTCTTTAATAACAAATATACAACCAACACAAACACATGTCTCCCCCTGAAGTGTTTGAAGAAGAGTAATAATAGCGAGAACCAAGATATTGAAAGAAATAAATTAATTACCATCAATAATATGATGACTCCTCAAATTGAAATTAAAGGAAATTTACCTTTAATAAATATAGAACTTAAAATATCCTTTTCTAATCCCAATATCATTTTGTCATTTGGACACATTAATCTGCAATTATCTCATCCAAATTACATTCTTGGATGTTTGAGCGATCCAAGTTATATCAAAATAAGATATTTAGGAAAAATTGGATTATTTGAACACGAGCTAAAATATTTCAATAAGGCTCTTCAAGAATTCAGTTCCTTAAATGTCTATAAACACTTGGATGAAAATTACATAAAATCATGCCGTACTCATCATGAAAAAGCTATAGATGTCACATATGTTAAAAATAAAGGGATAAAATTCCCAAAATTGACCAAAATATTTGCTTATTACAACAGGGAAGATAAAAAAATTACACACTTTAAAAGTTTACTAAAATCCCAAACAGAAACAAAATGCAATAAAAGAAACTCAATGGGATTCAGAAAAAGGATAAAGAATATCAAGAAACTGCTTTTAAGAAGTTTAAACACAATTTTTGCATCTTAAAGGTTTTCCATTTAAAAGACAATGGTTAGCTTTTCTGAAATTCTTGTGCAATAAGAACATTGGTCAACACTGAAACATTAGCTAAATGAACAGTAAAAATAAAAAGAGGAGAAATTACAAAATGAAAATAAAATCAATACTAATATGATTACTACAAATGTAGAGTTTCCAAAGGAAAAAACATTCAATGGAAATTTTTTTGAAAGTCAAACCTGCAAAACTCAGTCTCTCAGTAGTTTCAACAACGTTACGTTCCAATGAGTCTTGAGCTAGTTGTTCTCATATTATTACAACAATGTTTTACTTTCCTATAGTTTTAGAATCTCTAATTGTAATTTGAGTAAACTGAACATACACATGATTATAAGATAAATTTCACTGAATCAAAGATAATATTCAAATAAATTGTGATTGGTATTTCAAGTCCTCATTAAGATAAGATTTGTTTGCCACAATTACAAACAATCTATTATACCAGAACCAGTATGAGGAGTTTAGTTACCAATTGTCCTAATTGCCATTCTGTTAGTAATTGTCAATTAGGACAGGCTGATACATGTACAGTAGCAATAACCCACCCACACATACACGTACAGTAGTAATATCCCACCCACCCATCCATACATATACAATTGTAATATCCCACTCAACCATCCATACACGTGCAGTAGAAATTATCCACTCACACAAAAACGTACAGTGGCAATCACCCACCCACCCACTCATACACGTACAGTAGAAATAACCCACTCACCCATACATGTACATGGTAATATTTATAACTGTTTAGCATAGGGTAACCATAATTCACAGAACTTAAATACAACATTTTAATGAGAGGGAGGGACATTTTATAAACCATACATAAATGTGATATTTTTCTGTTTTCAATTCAAGTTACTTTATTAGTCAATCAAATCAAAAAACTATTAAACTATAGTTTAACTGAATTAATAATTAAGTTTATTAAGATTTCCTGGAGTCAATTATATGTTTTTTTTTTATTAATTAATTATACTCTCAAATGAAGGTTTAACCACAATAGTACTAACATACAGTAGCGAATACAGTCTATTGACTTGCGAACCAAAAACAACTAGAGGTGGTAATGCAGACAGCTGGTGAGGTAAGCAAATAATGGATTTAATTTGAATATTTACACTCAATTAATTCTATTGCAACTTAACACGTTCCGTGCGGGCTACATTGATCAATGTAGTGCTGATATGGCGCGTCTGGCGGTGCACATGGAACAATGCACCGCCCGCCATTGAAATGTATTTATTCAGGGTGAGGCTAGCCGTTGCTTGGGAATGTTGTGTTGCTCATCGCTTGTTGTGGCAGTCTTGGTATACGTTTTGGTGTATTTCGTTTTCGGATACCCCTATATTTGTGTGAGGGGTGTCTGTACTATGTGATAGTGTTTTGTACTCAGCCTGAGAGGTGCACAGTTATGTTCTCTTTCAACATTGAACGTGTTAAGTAAACTGCCATGCTATCTAGCGAAGAGATGCCGTAGCTCTGCGATACAACCACAAGGATCACTAGCATCAGCCACTTTAAAAATCATTGTTAACATTCCTTGTAATAAGAGTCAATTCAGTACAAATATTTTAAAATAAATCTATAGTTAGTCAAATAAAATTACCATGAAATAATGGAAAATGAATATAGAGTAAACCATACTAAATTACTAATTTGTATCAAGAGTAAGCTTCTCGACTGTGTAAACTAGAGTGCGGTTTAACTACCATTAATTCAAGCTCCAACCACTTATACACATTTATAAAGAGTAATAACAATCATTGCCTTGTTTATCCAAACTCAAGGAAACTCAAGAATACAAGGTAGGGCTCGTGAGCTGCGTGCACTGTGGACAATGACGTCACAGGTGCCAACCAGCTGTTCATTTGTTTAACATTTTCTATTATTTGCTACTACTTATTGTGTAAATAAATGTTATTTTTTTTATGTTTAAGTTGTTACACCCTGCCAGGTTAGGGCGTAGCGGGGGGGGGGGTTGTGCATACCAAGGGCAAACTCGCTTACCTTTATTCCTGGATTGTACACCATCCGTCATTGGCTGCAGATATTCAGTAGGTAGGCTCAATGAGTGACGCAGACTATTCTCAAGATACTTTAATGGAAACCACCTTAGCACAGAAGCGACCGCACCTCACTCGCCGAATGTACACACAAGAGCTCCCTTACAAACAACCCCACAGCCCTTACATCTAAATAACACTTGGACCGAAGGTCACGGCTCCTCGCGGTACACACCTCCGCTAGGCTGGACATCCACGTACCTCGGCTCTCTCCTCACTGCCCCGGCGTTGTCCCCGAGGAAGCTGACCACACCTTCCCCCTCTTTATAACCAGACGCGGGAATATGGGCCCCGCGTCACAAAGTAATAGTTACCATTTTATTTATGTAAATTAATTCTACTTATTGTAGAATGATTTATTAGGTATAATACGACTTAATTATAACATAATGCTACTATTACAATAATTAAATTAAACTACATGTTTTTGCGATGGTAGAAATAAAATATTTTACTAATTCTTTACTGTAACTAGCACTGAACATAATTAACAAGTGAAAGCAGTGAACTGTGAAGAAATTAAGTTTGAAAAACAACACTATATGAGCCATTACGACGTGTATTGCGTTAGGTGGTGCCCATTTCTACTGAATAGTGTGCGGTAATTGTCAATGGAGTGTAGGGGAAAGATGTGTTTTACCCCTAGCTTGTATTGTAGTTTCCTTGTCTAAACATCCCTTGTAGTAAAAATCAATACAGTACACAAAAATTGTAAATAAACCAATAGTTCTCTCTTTAGTGCTCAACCGTTGAGTTGGTTTGCAGCGGCTCACCATTCCTCTCTTCTGTCTGCCTTCCTCTACATTTCTGTATAAGTAGCACAACCTACATCATTCATAATCTGCTGCATGTACGCCATCATCGGTCGTTTCCGGTGATTCCTTCCGTCAACAGCTCCTTCTGATATTGGTCTAATAATATTTTTGTATCTCAAAAAGTGTCCTACTAGCTTGTTCTTCTTGTCTGGACGTGCCTCCATAGAGATCTAGTTTCTTTTACTCTTTTTAACACTTCTTTGTTGGTAATTTTATCCCTGCAGCTGATCTTCAGCATCCTTCTACAGCACCACATCTCTAATGCCTCCAAACGTCGTCTTTCCTGTGTACCCACAGGCCACATCCATACAGGGCTACACTCCAAACAAGCACCTTCATGATTTGTTTTCACACTTCCAGACTAATATTCTTGCTGAATATCATAGCTGAACCAATAGTTAATCAAGTAAAATTACCAAGGAGTACTGGGAAAGGTTATATTGTGTAAAACATACTAGAAGACTTCTTTAAAAATAGAAAATAAATTTCTAAAACAAGAAATAAATTTCAAGAAACAAAAATTAATTATTTTTCTAAGGAGTACTTTCAAGAATGAAGTTGACAAAACAAATAATTTTTGCCATTTATAGATATCAAATTGTGAGAAGCTAGAAAAATTACTAGATTTAACCACATATTAAATACATACATTATAATAAAGAGGCAGATATAAACATGGAGACCAAATTTTTAATACAACCTGTCCGTACAAGATACAGATGTAAGGTAAGCAAGCACCAGGCAAAGGTAAATGCGCTGGTAGTTTGTGTAGATTTGATTTGATTAGATGTCGCAGGTAAATTGTAGGATTAGTCATATTACAAAAAGTCTAGTCTACGTCATATTACAAAATGGACAGACATTCTACAAAATACCTGCGTATTTTTAGACATTTTATAAAAAGCCTGGAATTAGCAAGCTAATCGTATAAACAATAGATTTTGTATCCAATTTTTTAAAATCAGAGTGTTGCTGCTTGAAGTGCTGTGCGGAACAGTAAGCATGGCTGATAATCGTGCGAGTGCGATTTTTGCATTATTTATAATATTATTGAATTTACAGTTTCAATATCATTTTTCATTCTTATTATTCATTATTAAGACGCTGATCGTCAAGATATGGGCGAATGAGCGTAGATGAACGAGTTTAGTTATTGTTACTAACAGAGGTCGGCTGTTTCTCAGAAAGAGATCTTTATTAATAGCCCAATAGCCAGGGCAACTAAGGGACCTACACCTTCATATGGAATCCGAACCATGTACATAAATAATCAAACCTTGAAAATGTAGGTTCTGAAATGAGTGTAATTGTAATAAATGATATAGGAAGTGATAAAATACAGTTTGATAAAAAAAAGTGATCGAGTTTCATAGCATAAGGAAAGATGATTCACATAACTTAGTTTATTAGTAATTTTATGAATAAAAAGGTTACTTTATGATATTAATTATTTGTAAAACTGTGATATAGAAGCCTACAGTTTTTTACTCGTATGTAATCACCATGTAATATTTTGTTGATTTAATTTAGCTGATTTGCCTGAAGAATGCAGGCTTTTTATAAAACGGCTAGGCATTTAGAGATAAGTTAGAAGTTATCTTGTTGGTTAAACAAAGTGACTGAAGCGACTCGGTCATTTTAAAAAATGCCTATTGTACAATGTCTGTCCATTTTGTAAAATGCTGTTGTTTTGTTAAAAGACTAGGCTTTTTGTAATATGTCTAATTCTATATTTTGCCTGTAAGATAGATACCAATAAAACAGTAATTTATAGACAAGGAATACAACGAGAACCATACTAAGTGAATACAGATATTAGAACAGTATTGACAATAATGTTAATCACTGAATTTCAGAGCTGGTAAGGGTCTACCATGATTTAAAACTTTAGTTCTTAAGTCTCAGTTAATAAACCTTCAACCTAAATAAATTAACATGGGATTATGGGGAAACCATTTTTTTTTTAATTAATTTGTCTAAACAAGATTATAATGTAAATTTTCTTATTAAAAAGGAGATGCAATCTCCTTTTAGATCTTACTCTGCTCATTGAAAATAGACTATTGATCTATGCGGGAAACTTATCGGACAAAGAAGGGAGAGAACCAGTACAGTGCAGAACCAGTCAAGGATAGGATTCGAACCAGCGATATCTCCAACTAATGCTCTAGTCCTGGTCTGGCTCTCCCAAGGGGTCTGATTTAAGGCATATATTTACCTAATTTAAATAAACTACCCTTGAATTGTAAAGTTACTATTGGCTTCTAAACAGAAACCAAGCATCCTAGATGATGCAAATCACTACTGTACACTAAGATAACTGGCTCACTGTATGTGAAAGGTAATAAAAATAAATCAATAACATTTATACTTTATAACTGTATTTCAACAATATTAAAATTTAAAAACATCAACAATATAACAAAATGAATGGAAGTGACCCCAAATGAACACATTTCAAAACAATAAATTCTAAAGCACTCATTACACAAAGTATGCTGACACCCTTCTCATTGCTAGTTTCCAGGCAAATTTACACATAAATCACCTAGTTGAGCACTTTTCTTTAATTGTATGACACAGAATAGTTTATAAGCAATTTTAAAATTTGTGAAAACATCTAAAAGTTACATTCTAAAGGGTTTTAAATAAGTTACAAAGAAAAAAAAACAACTCACCACAAAAAGATTAGCAATTAATTACTACTTTATTTTATTAAATACATGGAATGGAATAAGAATACGGTTGTACTATAAAGGCACTATTGGAGGGCTCTGTGGCATTGGCATGATTTACAGTTAAACGCCAAGAAATAATGAGGCATTTAATTGTTATAGGTCAATAATCAATCTTATTTAAACAGATATTTGAAAATACATTATGAAACATGCTTTATCTGAGTAATTAGTAGTTTTATATATATATAAAACAGTTTACTGTCCTATTTGAAACTAGAGGGCACTCAAGATAGTGGTGAATCTATGCAACAGTGGAGAATTATGATAAATTTTTTCCGCTATCGTTTACATTTTTATTTTTATTTCAACGCCAGTGGCACTTTTCATTTTCCCTAAGAATTGACTTGCAGCCATGTAAATAATCATGTGACAGACCAAAATAATTGTGTTTGATACAAACAGGAAAGTCTCAACCTGCTTTATTAACATTTCTGTCAGTGTTTTGTAATGATTTTAGCATAGATAAAATATTTTTTAAAGATAAATGTAAATTGCTAGTTCACACGGGCCACAGGCAATATGAGTGAGGTACTGACCATCGACCCACTCCAACCAATACCGGCAAAGACTGGCTCATTGCCAGAGAGATGTGATGTCTTCAACTTGACCATTCTGGATTTCGTCTTCTGCTTTGATTATAGCCAAATGTGTTGTCATGTAAATATGTCTGTGACAAAGCACATTTGTCTTGTGGTACTGCATCTTCTGAATCACGGCATGTTTATAAAATATTTGAATAAATGATAATTAACGTCACTTTGAAGCAAGGTCAGCTAGTATTCCATGGCAATAATATAACTGAATATATATTTCTGATAGTAAATAGATGTACGTGTTCTCTAATGATAACGGTTTATAATTAATTAGCATATGATTGAACAAATGAAACATGATACAGTTCAATATAATATTGAAAAATTAAAAATGAATTTTATTTTAATCCAGAGATAATCTAAGAACGATTCCTTTGTGAAGCCCTCTAGTTCCAGGATAGTAAATGTGGTTTACCAAAATTAATCATGAAAATTTGTACCTCTTTGTACTTCTACTTTACATTAAACCTTGATTAATTCAAACTTACATATTTCGACAATTTACCAACAATTTTAAGGCTTTCCAAAGCCTAATGAACTTCATATTAAAACAATGTTTTTAAAATAAGTTCACTGTTTATTTCAAGTATTGTTAGATACTCTGAAGGAAAATAAAAAGAAAATGAAGGTAAATAATTTTTACTACAATATTGTGATGCACTTTCTTTGTAATCATAAATAAAAAATTGTATCTAAGATCGCTGATTTTTCTACTGCTTATTGGCACGAATTTAAAAGGGCACCTTAGAGTTTTGTGTGTGATCCAAGAACACTAGCATCAAATTACTTACCAAGGATTAGTGGAAAGACCTGGATGTTTACGCTACTCTACAACAAGTTATGTTGTGTTGCTGCCGAATGTTAATGTTTATTATTAATGTCACTCAATTGTTTACAGTTGGTGGCTGTGCATCACTGTAATTGTTTAGTACAGTACCATGCCCTGATTTACATTTTTTATTGTAGTCTTGTGATTTGTGTTTTGCTTACTATTTTTTTGTACTATATTTCATGTTTGCACATTTGTGTTCTGTTGTAACAGTTTTTCAACAAGTTATACAGTTTATTACGCCAAAATTTATTTCCAATTACAATTTTTTAAGGTTTCAAATTATTTTAGGGCCACCTTCGGCCTTTAATTAACCTAATTTAAAACTTACAGCTATGCGACTTTTCTATTGTTTATTATGTTTATAGCTAAACATATACATCATTTTCAGATTTTGATGAAGTTTTGGTGAATACAAATTACAAATTATTACCAACTGTCCACGACAGATTCCAATAACATATGTCATAACCTAGTAATATTAGTATGTTAACAGAACATACATAAAACAATGCACATGTATTACTATTTGCATACTGTAATGAGAAACAATGGCTTCAAATTCAGCTAACCCAATGTCATTTTTTTTTAATTTATTGAAAAAGCGATAGTTTTAAAATACAGTAAGTTTTAACTGCAATTTTTAATTCTCTGGGTCAGAATTAAAAAAAAAACATATTATGTTTTCTGTATCCTAGTTAAAATATTAAAGACAACATTACAAAAATTATCTGCAGTGAACTCGTCACCTACAAAATAAAGAATTATCAAAGGGATAAACTTTACCATTTGATGTGTTTATAGGTTTCACTTTGCTGTATTTGAATCTGTAGATTTATTGCATATGTTTCTTTTAGAAATATCTTCACATTTAATTTCTATTGAATCTGTTTTGATTATTCTATTTACCCTAGAACTAGTAATTATCTAGTTTATATTCTATAATTGACAATTACTAATTAAAAAAATAATAAATTTACAATAAGCCACAAGAGAATTATTAAATTAAATGTCTGTGTGTAAACTAAACAACACAATGTTACTTATCCCATTACAAGGTTTTGATAATAGTCAATCACTGAAATAAGAAACAATCTATTAGTCATAGAACCGCTGAACATTGAGATTGTAGTCCAATTTTATGTGTTTTATACATATATTTGTTGTTTTTATAATTGTTTTTAAATTTTTAACTATTCAACTAAACTGCATCTTTTACTGTTAGATAGCAGCAAAACTGAGTTGGATAATAAATCTTTAAATTATTTAAAGAACTACACATCATTTTCACATTGGTACTACTTCGTTATAAGTGATTTCTTAGATTAGGTGATTGACCTGATATGTTGTTGTGATCTTGTCAACCTACTTGTAAAACGTAAACATGGCAGAAGGTTATCGGGATTTGAGAAACAGGAAAAAATTACTGGAACACGGACGATGATAGATTTTTATTGAATAATGAAAGGAACTGTGCTGATTTAAATAGATATGTGATAATGTCAGATGATGTTACATCTGAAGAAAGACATTTCTCTGCTGCATTTTATGGCCTCGGTCATGTTAGCGATTTTGTTAGCAAAGTAATTTATGATATTTTATGAATTACTACATATTTTAGATGAATTAGAACTTTTTTGTTATTGTTGTAAAGTCTCGTGAAAATAGGATATAAAGGCATGTCACGAGAGAATTTTATTTGATATAACTATAAAATGTAAGAAAAATAGAAATTCCTGGGTGCTGCAAGCCTTTGAAAACCAGCATGTAAGTTATTTGTATTGTTAATACAAATACTCTATAATTGTACAATTATTGAATAAAATAAGTTTTCTCTATGACGACCAATATAAAAAGTCCATTTTGAAAGGTATGTTTCATTTTGTTTTACTCTATTTATTTAAATGAAAGTTATATCCAAATATCGTACAAAAATAAAAGTATATGATAAAATATGCATTTAAGATTTCCATAATAGAAATAAAAAGGAGATTATTTGCATTCAACTCTCTCTCCTTTTCTAATCTCTGTGAACTGATCTTTGCCCATTAATGAACTGACAAATATTTAAGGCTACCATTTCATTAAAATGTTGTTTCTATCTTACAAGTTTTAATCATGCTTACAAAAAAAGATGTATATGAATGCAAATAACTATCAACTCCTTCCCTTTATACACCTGAGGTACATTACAAACTTAACTGAAATCTAAGTCTTCTAAACTTAGTTCGTATATCTTGAAAATTTTTCACAACGGTCATTCCCTTCTGTTCCTACCACTATCGTCTCCGTTAACAAACTACACCAAAGTGTTGCACATAAACAAACTACATTTAAATATTGATGGCCTATCTAACATTTTAATCACAGTGCTCATTAAAAGAATACATAATTTTAAATATGCAAATAAAAATTATTACATGCATATTTTGAATAAAATGATCTAATAAATTCTTCAAATCCAACATTTAAAATTGAAATGTTTTGCGGTTCTAGAGTAAAACAGGACACGAGTCGAAATCAGGATATCAGCATTCCAAAAGTTTCAGAATAAGGACTTAAGATTTAGTAAAATGAACAAATCAGAAACGTGAATCTTAAGTACCAACAATTCAACAAATCAGAAAATTAAGCATTCAGTTCCAAAAACATTAAAGAATTTGTATGTTCTAAAAGTGGCAGAAAGTTCTACAGAATTAATTTTTTATTTGATAACAATGAATTATTATATATACTGTACTAAGATTAGATGTTATATAAACCTAAAAAAAAAAAGTTTAGTAAAGAGAATAATCTAACATTTCAGCCTCTTATGATAAAAATAATTTTGGAGAAGTATAAAGTACAAAGTCTATGCAATCTACACTCACAATATAGTACATTATAGACAGAGGGTAAGTGTTGTATTGAGATGCACATCAAACTCAAAACGTGAAACCCTTTTATTAAAATGGCTATAGTATTAATTAACTTAATAAACAGCACAATAAATTTACATTTTAGTAAATAAAACTGTTCTAAATAATGAAATGAAAACCAAAAAAAATATTATAAAAGAAGTTTTGAACTTCTTCAAATATTGTACTAGCACCAAACAATAGAACAATAAGTGAAGTGAATGGGACATGTATATGACCAAAAACCCTATAACCACTGAATGGGCAAATGATGTAAAAATAATAAAATGAATTAATTGTATGACTTTTTTTAACCTTCTTGAAATGTCTTGAACACTGTTATAGATAGAGAGTTGAGACTATTACAATTTTTTAATTTAAATTTCAAAGGTTTCCTGAAAAATATAAAATGATGGCTGAATGAACAACAGTCATTATAAAAAAGTCATAATTAAGTGCAAAGTTGAAAATTGCATAAAAAAGGTAATGGTGCTCAAATTTATTTAAATAGGTTATGGGGTTACAGACTGTAATAAAGCTTTATTTATATTCAGTTTTAATACCTAGCAATCCAAGTGAAAAGAGATGGTGTTACCGACTAGGATCACAACTCTTACGAAAACAAGAGTATAGTTGAGGACTTGCTTTAAAACGTAAGCCCTCAACTAAAGGAGGCATACTCTGTCTGAACTCTGATATGAGAAAAAATATATTTAACACTAAGTATTATTTATTAAGAAAAAGTCATTAATGACTAAAACACAATTTATTTTTAGGAAAATTCATGTTCCCCAGTTAAAATTTGACTAGTTCAAAGACTTTTGAAAATACCTCTATTTTTGTATGGCATATATAAAACTAACCCTGTATGAATAGGGTATTTATGCAGTTTCTAGACACTTGGAGAGAATTAGGTCTATATTTTATAAGAAAACACTTTTAATTCTGCGGAAATAACGGTTTATAAAAAAAAATCCAAAATTAGAAATGTACATATCTTCCAAAAAATGTATTTTATTCAAAATCAATTACATATTTGTGTTTTTATTAAAACATTAAAAAAAAAATAAAACGAATTCACTATCACATTATAAAAAACTAGTTTTTTTGATTTTTTGGTAAAAAACAAGTTTTCTGCAGCTGAAATCAACCTTCTCAAGAAGTATTAACTCATTTTTCAACAGTAATCGTATTTTTAGAAGCGTCTAGAAAGTGTATAACTACCAATAATTGTTTTACATGAAATAGAATCATGATGGCATTATAAAGTTGTACATTATTTGCCTTGAGAAAAATGATCAGGGAAAGGGATGTTATTATTAACCACTCTACAAATGTTGACTTGACATAACGTAACAACCTTTATAAGTCTTGGTGTTAAAGGTGCACAGTCTCTGTTTATGCAGATTAGTAAGGCCAAATTCTCTATTCTTTATTTTGAGGCACAATATATTTATAGACTATCTACTTACTATTTTTTCGTAAGTTAAATTTACTATGAACTATCGAAATTTATATTGCTAAAACCAGACTTCTTGGTATTGAAAGGCCAGTGTTTTTGACTATATATGTTAAACAATAACATATGTTATTATTTGATATGATTCTGTGTGGGTAACACATTGACGTGTTCATACACCCATATAAATTATCTATAAGGCACAAGGAATCACGATTAAAATATATTCAACAATAAAAATAAATTGCTACATTTGGTAAGTATAATGTAAAATACCAGCATTTTTTTTAAAGAAACAAAACATCTAAGACACACAATATAATAGTGATTCAGGCTAGACCCTTTGAGTGCTTTAACTGACAAAACATTACAGTTTTCTACAATAAACACTAAAATAATTCTCTTCTAAATTTACAAACCTGAAAATTTTCTGAAGATTTATGCCAATGTCACTAGATTACTAGTTTTTTTTCAACATGGGACAGAACCATTTGGCAACACGGCATCTTACAGCTGTTCAAAATGACTATCAGTTGTGTTTGTAGTCATTTGTAACATCTTGTGTATGAAATCTCACAAATGAAAAAAAATGACATTAGTTATAAATGTTGCTCACAGCAATGTTACAAAAATATTGCCTTCTGAGCAGAGTAAAATAAAATCCTCACCTCCTGTGTTATCGGTTAAATTGTGTATTCAACCAATATCTTTGCATAAATTATGTTTAGTAGTCGGATTTTGCATATGTATTCTGTGTCTTAGACAAAAAAAATTAATGAACTTTGATTGAATTTCCAGTTTAGATAAATACAGTAAACTAAGACATTTAACATGATTTGTAATCTACTTCACAAAATGTAGTTTAAAAATGTAAATCTAACAAAAAATTGCTTATAGCAAGTACACTTAGGAAAAGGCATCATTTTCAAAAATATACATCTTTCAATCACTCTTAACATGCTTTATCACAAGGTTAAGATATAAACTTTGGTAACTACTATTTGGTAAAACAAACCACAGCCTGTGGTCTCTTGATTTCAGTTTAGGTATACACACCAGTACATCAATACATATTGAATAAATGACTATGACTGCATCATTTAATGATGTATAAACACAAACACAGGTAACTAGTATAAGGTAACTTGAATCCCCAACCAACTAAATAAAATATTCACCTACCAGGATATATATACAGACTTGGTTTTACTCTAATATTTGGAAATGAGATCACATTACGAAAACAAACCTTTGGATTAAACCGAACTGAACTGTACTATAACACATGCTTTACAGAATATTTGCTACAAGGATGACTAGAATAGTATATATGTGTCAAGGATTGCGTGCTGCAGGAGCTGGCAGGACTGCTGAAGGCGTCTGAGGATGTCGATACGACACATGCTTGCGCAATGCATCACGAGACCGGGACACATGATTGCACGCTGAACAAGCATAATGCGCATTCTGATGTGTTTCCATGTGAACACGCAAATTATACTGGTTACTTAACTGTTTTCCACAGACAAAACAAGTTGCATAAAGTTTCGCATTACAAGATGAATTCCTGGATTTTGTCTCGGTTACTCCTGAAAAGTACAAATAAATTGTACCATTAGTTTCTGATTTAGTCTCGAATGAGCTTATTTGTTAACTGATCGGATCAAGCATATTAGGCATATTAATTAAATACTTAGGATGAGTTCAATATCCAAGTCCAGCAGTCATTTAGCAAACTTCACAGTTTAGCAGTCCTGGAATCCCACTGAGCTCATTTCCGTTACGAAAACCAATTAGAGTCTGGTGTAGTTTTACCATTACCATACTGATTTGACTGAAACCCCTAATATTGATGTAAATCAGATAACCAGCTCAGCATGCTTTCTGTGTGAAACCTGATCCAGGCAGGTTTCATAAAAGATGGTAAAAAAATGAAATATTTGTGACATATATTTTTTTGATGGTTTTCCCACCATGAAAATTGCTATTGAACAAAAAATATCAGTCAGTGGTAGTTGTTTCAAATTGATTCTTTTCACTATCTTACTTTTATAGGGAATTGAAATTTTTTAAATCCTCAGAGTGGTGTCCAAACATCAACTGATTTCAAGCGTCATGATTCATTTTAGAAGGTTTAAAACCAACTATGGGGTACTATATTTGAAAAGAAACTCTTATATTAGAACATAGGTCGAGTTGCATATTAAATTAAAAATCTCCATTAAGATAATACAATACCACAGAGCCAACCTCTTAAGATTGTAACTATAAAAAACGTTGACAAATTAAATTTACAATAATGAGCTTGATGATAAAAAAGTGCTTAGTTTGTTGAACCATTGTAGATTAAAGTGGTAACTTCAACAACAATTTCAGTCTGATACATAAGCACTTTGAGGGTTAAGTGTAATATCACCCATAACCAAGGGGCTAGGGCAATGACTTGCAGCCAACTTGGTTTAATTTCAGGTATGACCATGAACTTTTTACTCCTGTATCACTCCCATGGTTCAGAAGAGACGTAATTTGTTGGTTTACCAAGCTGACAAAACAAAAATGGGCTTGTTTTGCAGACCAGGGCAACTGTGTCTTAATTGGGCACCTCCTCCCAAGGATCAATATTTATTTATTATTTGTAAGTAACTGCAGAGGTTGGGGTCGATTGATATCAGTCTTAATTGACAGTTTATTTGATGAGGTAGGTACGTCAAGTTTTTTCCATTCTATTCAATGTAGAGGCCGGATGCTGTGGTCTGAACACGCGGTAGTCTGAATCACACAGTAATCCAAACGACCTCCCAGCTACTTGCAAACAGCAGTTTTCGTTGCACGTCTCGACTTGTTATTTTTGGATACGATAGTAACACTGACAATACTGTTGTTCTAATATGTTCAATTAGTCATTTAAATGTCAAATAAACATTAACATACAACTTCAAAATTACAGATTACTTTAGCAATTAGGTCAAATTTTAATATTTTATATTGTTTGATTTTTCACTTGCTGTATGTAAACAATTTTAAAATATGTAAACTGTTTGTTTGAATGTTTATTCATAACACAGATATTTTAATTTAATACCTCTGTGTATTGGTTTAATGTTTATATTTAACTTTATTTAACATATGTTTTATAATTCTATAACTTTTGTTGCTAGGCAATTGTTTTATTTAGAGAAGTTATTATGTTTATAAAATATTATAGTTTAGTTTATTATTTTTCATTAAATAATACACTATTTGATAGTCCAAACAGGCCCTTCCAAACAAATAATCGGATTACCATGGCCATACTGTATTAAGAAAAACCATAAGCAGATTTTAACACTCCCAAATATGACATACAGGGTGTCTCTACTGACACCATTAAGTTTACCTGTTTGTTGTACTCACAAAAAGGAACAAAAAAGTCCATATTAACCTGTGTCCGATTCTCAAACGTTTGGCTGTAAGGGCTCATATTGTGTGTTTTTAAAATTACTTGACATTAACTCACTGATTGAGCTACAAAAGCAAAACACCTACCAGATTCTTATTAATACCAATGAAAAGATCGTTAAATTCTCTATAAATGTCAATTATTTTGCAAGCAAACGTAAATCAAACTAAATTTCCTAGAGAAAGTTTATTAAAGAAATATGCAACATGTCTTTTTCTCCAATTGTTCAAGACTGGGCAAGTACAGCTTCCTCTAACCCAACATCTTGTATGATGTTACCAACGGAGCGGTCATTAACAGGAAATCGAACAGTTTCACGCAGAAAATTATGAACTCTTACAAATGTTCTTACATCAGGAATTCTTCTCTCTGAAAATCAACGAATGTATTCTCTGACTTTCAGCTGCATTGCCAGAACACAATCCGTACACAAAATGTATATCAGCACATTCTACATTAGTAAACGGATTCATAGTTCACAACAAACGTTTGACGCAATGCCACAATAGAACAAATACTTATACCCTCACTAATTTTAAGCTAACTATGCTTAAGTATAAAAATAAAAGTAAAAATAAATATTTCCAAATTGTCCAAAGAAGATGATTTGTGTTTTCACAGACTAATATGAGTTCAAAATGGGGTAATATTTACAACATCTGATTTCAGGTACAGAATAATGATAAAAGTGTAACAGCGGATTTCAAGTAATAGTCCAATCAGCTCATTATGGAAGTTACACGCAAAACAAAAAACAGGCACAGGTTGAGTTTGGTAGTTAAGTGCAACCGAATAAACCATGTTTTATGAAATATTTTAGGTGTTATTTTTGGTTTCATGATATTCAACCCAATTAAATTATACACCTATTCCAAGCTTATTAGTGAGAAAAGTTTTCTAATTAACTTAACATTAAATTAGACTACATTTATGTGCTGATATGGCGTCTTGAACAATTGGAGAAAAATACATGTTGCATATTTGTTTAATAAACTTCCTCTAGGAAATCTAGTTTTTATTTACGTTTGCTTGCAAAATAATTGACATATATGGAGAATTTAACGATCTTTTCAATTGTATTAATAAGAATCTGGTAGGTGTTTTGCTTTTGTAGTTCAATCAGTGAGTTAATGTCAAGTAATTTTAAAAACACACAATATGAGCCCTTACAGCCAAACGTTTGAGAATCGGACACAGGTTAATATGGACTTTTTGTTCCTTTTTGTGAGTACAACAAACAGGTAAAATTAATGGTGTCAGTAGAGACTCACCCTGTATGTGCTCTATTAAAGAAATGAAGATATCCAGATATCCATCTCGGAGGACAGCACATGCAACAAAAATGTTGTTTGGTATGAGGAACATAAAAAGTAATATAAATAAAGGGGACATTTAATTAACAAAATCACTTTGTAGAAAGGTATGTTTGGTAATGTTATTTTCAAATAATACTCAAAATGATTGCTGATAAATGATATTGACTAACCTTGGGTCAAGTCTGTCGGTGTGTTCGTCAAATCTATGCTGAGGCTCGGTGAGGCAGAGCTATTCTGGTCACCTTGACTGTTGCTCTCAGACAGATATGCCCCAACATTCATTCTACTGCTCAAGTCCTCTGCTATGTTCTGGTCCAAGCAGGCAGTGTCCATCCAGTTCTCATCTGACTTGTTTTCCGTTGTAGGCTTGTGTTTAGGACGGGCGTGGACAGGAGGGGAGCAGGAGATCTCTTCCGTGCTGGTTGTCACTGGCATTGTTGTCTTTACACGTTTGCATCTTGAACTGTTCACGTTTTCTTTCTTACCCACATCACTTCCCATGCTAGGTATGTTTCCACTCTAAAAATATATATCCATTACTGATTTTGGGTTTGGAAAAAATCATGATTTTAGTGTGTATTCATAATAAGATAAAACTAAACAAAGACTGGAGTAGGCTTTTTTTTAAAAAAATATGTTTTCCTTTACCTTAGCTTGCTCTCCTTTGTGAGTCTCTCTGGTCTGAGGGTGATAAATATGGCTTGCCCATGATGATCACCATAACATTGGCACCTTTTTGTATTTGTATTGTATAAAAATTGTGCTGTGTGGTAGTTTATTTGTTTACGGTACATACAAGTATAAAACTGACTGGGCATCTTCTCAGAGTAACTAGGTTTGCTTGTTGGGGCTACATCCCTAAATCACCATGTCATGCCCCATGTTTTGAGTAAAACATTTTAATGTCAACTGCAAGCAAAGTAATAAACCATCATGCTGAGGAAAGCTGACTAGTCCTATGGAGTCAGGTGACAACGGCACAGATACAAATACTTTATTGCCACTGACCTCAATAAAAGTGAAATAGGCATAGTCACAATTGAATGCAAATCTTAATCATTAGAAAATAAGGTCAATAATACAGTTATGAAACTCCATACATACCTATCGTTAAGTTAATTTAAAATTAAATAATTATAAAACTACACCATAAAAATTAATTTAGTAAAAATTATATACACTGATTAAATGTCAAAGTCCAAGAATCCTTATAGTATAAAAAGAAATTAACTACAGCCATTGAGACAGTTCATTAAAAAATACTAATTAAACTAATTAAAATAGTTTGGGCAGACTAAAATGTAATGCAATTAGCTCTATGTGATGATCCAGCCTGTGTTGAAGAATTTTTAGATTAGATTTAGTTCCTGTACAGTGGGAGTGAATTTCTTCTCTGATATAAATAGGTGTAGATATGTTTTTGTGTGAAATAATATATGAATTATGTATAATTTTATAACAGTTAAAATTTTAGAGTGTACAAATAACAGTATTCAGTGATCAAAGTAGTCGCCCCAAAAATAGTTCTGACCCTTGCAGCATGCCCCTTGTAACATTTGACACTGATGAATCTAAGCCTTTAATTGGACATATTGTTTTCTATTTGTTAAGTAAGACAAAATAAGCTAGCTTGCATGTTCCGATACCCAGTAAAATTTGAGTTTCTCTAAAATAATGTTAAAAGGGATGAAATCAAATGCTTTTCTGAGATCCACTAGTGATAAAGCTAAGGATTCTCTGTTGTCTAGCAGTTCCATGATATCAGTAGTTGTTGTTAACTGCCCTTGACGAAAATCAAACTGTGATTCAGACACAAGATTTGAATATTCAAATAAAAAGAGAGTTGCCTACATACAGGGTGTCCCGTAAGTCAACGATAGTACTCAAAGGAGTGATAGGCAATTCAATGACTAACCCAAATAATAAAACATGATCCTAATAAAAGTTGCTTGGTTTTTAATATATTGACACTTTTATGAAAACCACAAAAATTGCTACTTTAGATACATTTTTCATTCACTACTGCTATAAAACTAGGAGTTTTGTTATCAAAGCCAAAATGTCAAGAAATCTGGTTTAACTTGAAAACAGGCGAACTCTTGTTGAAATCCCCACAACATGAGAATGTTTTTGAACATGTATGTCAGTATAGTAATGGTTTTGCTTTTATGCATAAATCGCTGAATCAGAAGATTATTTTAAGTACCTTAAAATCAAAATTATTAATATGTAAATGAGAAAACAGTGAAGGATTAAGTTAAACCAGATTTCTTGACATTATGGCTTTAATTTTATAACAAAATTATACCAAAACTCCTAGTTTTGTAGCAGTAGGAAAAGTTTTTTTTGGTTTTCATAAGTGTCAATAAATTAAAAACTAAGCAACTTTTACTAGGGTCATGTTTTGTTATTTGGGTTAGTCATTGGCTTGACTATCACTCCTTTGAGTATTGTCGTTGACTTATGGGATACCCTGTATTAGAGATTTAAAAACTTTAGAGAATATAAGAACTATATACACTGGTCTGTAGTTCAGAGGAAATTTGGAATGTAAAGTTAGGATTTTAAGCTATCCTGTAAAAAAACTGCAATTCATAATAGATTTATTATTTATTCATTAATTATTGGTTCATTGCATAACTTTCATTGTGCTCAAACTTATGATACCCAAAAATAACGAATGTTCTCACTGCTCATAAATGCCATTTCATGATTTTCTTAGTGAATTGAAACAACATTTTGAGAAAGTACGTAATATAATAAACTATTGATTATAAATAGGGGTGTGCGAGTACTCGAAACTTCGAGTATTTGATCGAGTATATTACTACTCGAAATCGGCTCGAAGCTTCCAAAACTACTTGAAGTTCGATCAAGTATTTCACGAAATATCAGATTTACATCTTAATTTAGTTTTAAGATTAAACAGTTTTATAAGTTATGAATAAAAAATGTGCGCATCCTTGTGTTTTATTTTACCCTTAATCATACATTATCAGTTTGGTACGAGTAATTTTGAACTAAACAATACGCCTGAAAATAGGTAGTACATGACGACAGTCAAATGAACTAGTCGACGTAGTGAACGAGTTCGTTCATTATGATTTGAACTAGTTCAATTCAAAGTGATCAACAAAGCTGGGAAGTTAGCGATCACGGCAAATAGTTACCGTAGCAGTGATTATGCATGTTGGTTGTCTGAGTCTACTAGTCACTTGTAACCTAACCTAAAATAGCATGAATAAAACAGAAGTGCTGGTTAGTATCTTTATGACCCAAGAAAGGGGACGAGAGATCCAGTTCAAGATACTCAAAAAGACCTCTTACCGATACAAATCTAATAGTCTGTACGTCGTGGAAACTATGCATATTTTCGTTCATATCAATAATATCACTCAATCAAAAGGGTCCCGAGAACGGATCACTTTACATCCCAAGAATCAAACTTCCCCTAGGCGAGAGTCCATCTCGCTTTTGGTATACATACGTGCAAGGAACCGTTCAGCTCCTTTTCAGAACTGAAATTATTGTATATTTCTTGCAAGTCCATTGGGTCTGTTTTGTTTTTTAATTTGAGCAGGGAATTGTCCAATGGTTGACGTAAGAAAATACTATTTCGTATCATATAAAATATGGTAATGACGTTCTAGCAGCGTGTGACACAATATTATTGATTTATTTTCCGTCAAATAAAAAATAGATATATATATCCGTGGCGAACGTCTATTAATTATTATTCCGTAAACACCTTAGATCGCCAAACTGTGTAACATTTGTGCATACGATATTTTTTCCTGTCAAATTGTTGAACAGTTTTCTGACTAGGTTAGACAATAACACAGTTGGAGTGTAAAAGGTGGTAAAGTACGATAATTTTGATTCGTAAACTCACTGAACGGTTCCCTGTTCACATTGACGTCGATGTAAACCGTTGTAAAATAATCAACCCAAGTGAGGGAGAAACATGTTGGAAGACCTTTTCTAAACAAAATATGACGAATTTAGAGACTCAGAAAATAATTTTTACTGAACCGAAGCCATATCACACGTCTCGTTTTTTATTCATAAATTTATAATTTAGCTGTCCACAATCTTTACTGGGTTACTAGTTGGCACTTAGCTGATATTTCAGACTGCATCTCATTGCCAATATCGGCTAGACCTATTATATTAGCCGACTGTGTCTATGGCTTTCATTCGATTACGCCAGGTTTTCATGAATTTCTCACTGTAAAATAATTATTTATCTGTTGTTTAGTGTATCTTCATGTATTGGAGTAGTTTCTAGTTGCACACACTTCATTACCGATCATAATTTAAAAACTAATTCATCCTAAGAGACTAAAAGTTATTTTTAGTAAACCTGCTTAGTTATTTATTATCAATTGATTGAACTACAGTCTTTGTCATCCAGATTTTCAAATTTGATTATATAATTCAGAGCTTATTTCCGGTTAGTTGTAACATTGCTATTACTGAATTAAATACCTACAGAATACAGATCCACTCTTCTTGGCGTGTACACAATCAATTTTTTGTTGAGAGGAGGCAATTCTGAAAGCAAATGACTGCATTTGATGATGACACTTGAATTTTAGCATCAGTTTGGTTGAATGCAGCTTTTGAATCAAGCTTCGCTACGTTTTTGCGGTACATTTTGAACTGAACTGCCAGATAAGCATATCGGCCGCCGGTTGTGAAACAGTATAATTGGCTTGCATAGAAAATCTGATCTTGATTTGATTTGAGTGAACAGATTAAATCTTTATAATCACGTTGTTTCAATTAATAATATACGAGGGTCATTTTTAAAGTAAAAACCGTTTTCAAATAGTTTTCTATTTATAAGTATTAAAAAACTCAAGACATAATTAATTTGAAACATTCTGTTTACTTTTTATAATAATCAACATCAAAACAAAAATCAGCTGTTACACATTGCAAATAACATATTTAGAAACACTACAACTCTTCCCTCGTAAAAAGAAAATTGAAAGATTTGCATTGTGAAAATTTAATTATTAGTTTTTGAATTTGATTAATGTGACGTCTCCAAATCATTTGATCAACTTGTACACAGTACATCATCCTTCCAATTCTTTGTTTAATAACTCCTCTTCTCCACACCTTTTTCCGGGCCTTGAATAATCTCTCACCATTACTATGTCTCCTTCCTTGAACTTCCTCCACGATCTTTCATTCCTGTTTCCATGTTGTGAAATTGCTGGTTTATCTTCATGCGTTCCATTTGGTGTTTTATTCCTGGAAGGTATCATTATATCCAAGGAAGTTCGAATTTTCTGTCCAAATACTAGTTCTGCTGGACTTTTCCCTGTTACCGTTGAGGGCGTTCGACGTTGAGGAACGAGAAATTTAAGTAATTTTTCATTCAGAGTACCGCCTTGTTCCACTACATTTCTGAGGTTTCTTTTAACCTCTTGGACGTAACGTTCTGCCTGACCGTTACTTTGTGGGTTGTACGGTGCATTTGTTCTATGTGAAACTCCAATTCGCCTTAGATACGTCTGAAACTCTTCTGATGTGAATACAGTGGGATTATCACTTACAATTGTGTTAGGAAAACCAAATCTTGAGAACATAACTTCCAAAAATTCAATGATTTTCTTTGAGGATATTTGAGACATCGGACAGACTTCAAGCCACTTGTAGTAAGAATCCACAAGCAACATTATATTTTGATTTGCTATGGGGCCTAGAAAATCAATGTGTAATCTCCTCCATGGAGCATTTTCTGTTTCCCATGGATGCCAGACTTTGGCAGGATCTTTTTGGTTATTTGACAAGGATTACAATTCTTCACAAATCGTTCAATTTCAATGTCAATTCCTAGCCACCAGACAAAGCTTCTAGCCAACGCTTTCACTCTAACAACTCCAATGTGTGCTGAATGTAAGTCTTCTAAAATCCTTCTCCTCAGCGATGTTGGTACAACAACTCTGTCACCTCTGAGTATACAACCATTTACTAAACTGAGTTCACTAGTATGCCTTTTGTACTCATTGCAAACCTGAGGTTTACCCTTCAGTAAACAATCATAAACTTTCTGTAAAACTAATTCTTTTTGAATTTCGCTCTGAATTTCACTCATATTTACCGGTAGCATGTCATCTAACCTTTTAACTTGGTTTATACACGCCTTGTGTATGTCATCCATGAAGTTTTCATCGTTTCTTCTTAATATTGGCATTCTTGAAAGGGCGTCGGCTGCTACATTATTCTGAGATGACACATGCTGAATTTCATAATCAAACCCCTATAAAAATATGGCATACCTGATAAGCCTTTGGGTAGTCATTCGGGGCAATTCCTTTGAGGGATTGAAAATTGATGCAAGTGGTTTATTGTCGGTCCTCAAAATGAATCGTTTTGAAAACAGATACTGGAAAAATTTGTTAACACCCCAAAATATTGCTGCTGCTTCCTTGTCTACTTGAGAATAAGATTGTTCTGCTGATGAGAGAGCTCGGGAAGCAAAGCATAATGGTTTCTCTGACCCATCCAAAAATGAGTGTGATAGAGTTGCTCCAAGACCTACTGGACTGGCATCAACGGACAAAATTATGGGCAAACTCGGATCATATGGTATTAATACAGTATCGGACGAAATTTCGTTCTTAGTCTGATTCCAGGCCTTTTCACATTCTGTAGTCCAAACAAACTTCACTCCGTTCCTTATGAGCTCATACAAAGGGTGAAGCAAGCTTGACAGTTTGTTGACAAATCGTCCGTAATAGTTTACCAAACCCAACCAACTTCGCAGTTCTTCCATATTGTTAGGCCTTGACGCATTAACTACAGCTTCTACCTTATCCTTACACTTGTGGACACCCTTCTCCAATATTTCATGGCCTAGATACATAATCTTAGCCCTAAAGTACTGACACTTCTTACTGTTTATCAGTTGTTTTCAGACAACCTTTTGAAAACTTCTTTTAGCCGCTGCTTATGTTCTTCCAGGGTTTTACTCATTATTCTGATGTCATCATTAAATACTGATATTCCCAAAATTCCCTCAAGCGCCTGAGATATGAATCTTTGCCATTCCGCAGGAGCATTTTTTGTCCAAAACATCAGTCGATTAACTGCGTATACACCCTTATAAGTACTGATCGCTTGTATTTTGGCACTTTCGTTGTCGATAACAATATTTAAGTACGCTTGCAAAATGTCAATAGTTGAGAAAAAATTTGCAGCCGCTCATGATAGAAAATAGTTCATCTAAGGTGAGAATTGGGTAGTGGTCTGGTTCTAAAAACTTGTTAACCGATACCTTATAATCGGCACACAGCCTAATGTCTCCGTTAGGTTTTACAATTGGTACCACGGGTGTACCCCATTGGTTGTAAGTTAACTTTGTGATAATTCCCTCCTTTTCTAGCCGATCTATTTCATCATTTAACTTCTCTCTGATTGCAAAAGGAACAGGTCGAGGTGTTAGTTCACGGGCTTAGAATTGGGTTTCAAATGCAAATGAGCCTCATAATTCGGTACTTTCCCTGCTCCGGGAAGAAAAACATTAGGAAACAACTTTTTCATTTCTCCTATGAAATCATCTTTTTCGTCATCAAGGCATTTGTCTGATAATTGGTTCATAATAGGAAGACCGGTTTTGAACAGTTTCAACCATTCTCTTCCAAATATGCTATCTACATTACCACGAATCACATACAAATTTCCAACAGATATCTGGTCTTTATAGCAAATTTCAACCGTAGCAAATCCCACCGGACGTATAATTTCCCCAGTATATGTTTGTAAACGTAACCTTGTTTTCTTAAGTACTTTACTTGGAAACAGTTTTTTAAACAAATGTAGAGATATTGTGCTTACAGCTGCACCCGTGTCTAATTCAAAAGAATTGTGTTTGTCATCAATAGTACAGTCTAACATTATTCTACCAGGCCTGTCGACCATTTCGGGTTGAACTGCATCATCGGACAGTTTAGATACCGCATATGGCGTCTCAATTTTCTTTCCAATCAAAACCATAGGTACTAACGGCAATTTTTAAAATCACCGATTTCTTCGTCGTCTGATTCGCGGAATGCATCGACAGTTTGTCGCATACTCCGCTTCTGTCTACTACAAACACTGCTAATGTGACCTTTTCTGTGACAATTATAACACTGTGATGGTAACTCGCAATTCTTAATATGGTGACTCCTCCACATCTGAAACAAACTAATTTAGTATTTTCTCCTTGTGCTGATTTAACGTGTGCTCCTCACTGGTTGATGAAAGATTTGATTTCTGGATTATTTTGGTTTCATCCTTAATTTGTTCATAAGTACAAGCCATGACTAAACATTGTTTAAACAATTTATTTTCATGAGTTTCAATCAATTTTTATAAAAACTTGCCATCATTGAGCCCAGAAATAAACTGCTGTCGCAAATGGACATCAGCTGTTGAGGCACTGCATTTTGGACATTTAAAGTCGCATTTAGTGGACAACGATTTAAGGTTATTTGCAAAACAAACTATTGACTCGCCTGGTTTTTGAACACGTTTTGAAGATTTGTGTTGCTCACAAACTGTGCTACCACAAGGTCCTAGTATAGATTGCAAGGTACTACATAGTTCATAAGTTTGATCCAATGGATTAATTGGACTCAAACTGATCTTTAACTCGTGAAATATTTTAGGAGTCAGTAAATTTACTAAATACTGTTTTTTCTTTGTGTCTGTTTTAAATCCATTCCATTCGAAAAAATTGTTCAGTCTTACCAAGTAAGTACTCTAAGTCTCATGGTCGGCGTCGAATTTCTCAAAATTCGAACATAGAACAGGTTGTATTACAGGCTGGTTGAAAACCTCTGTATATTCCTCTTGTTTTCTTCTATTTTTCCCTCTACTCATCGCCATTTTTCTATTTATAAGTATTAAAAACTCAGACATAATTAATTCTAAACATTCTGTTTACTTTTTATAATAATCAACATCAAAACAAAAATAAGTTGTTACAAATTGCAAATAACATATTTATAAACACTACAAATAGTGCAAGAGAAACTTTATTTATGGATATAAATGTTATCACAAACTAAAATATGAACATTTTTTCACTTTTCTATGTAGTCAACATTAACATCGACAAATTTTTGAAGTCGTGGTACCAGCTTTTGGATCCCATCATCAAAGAACTCTCCCGCCTGACTGTTAAACCAGTTTGTAACTGTTTCTTTTAACATGTCATCATTTTCCAACCGCTTTCCACCAAGAAATTCCTTAAGTTTTGGAAAAAGATGAAAATCCGATGGTGCTAAGTGAGGACTGTATGGTGGATGATCCATTATTTCCCAATGAAACTTGTCCAGTTGCGTCTGTGTCCTTGCCGCAATGTGAGGCCGAGCGTTGTCGTGAAGCAGAATGACGCCGCTAGAGAGTAGGCCCCGCCAGCGGTTTTGAAAAGCGTGCCTTAGCTTCAATAATGTTTTGCAATATCTTTCAGTATTTATTGTCATTCCTCGTGGAAGAAAGTCTATTAGAAGACTACCCTTTCGGTCCCAAAAAACCGTGGCCATGATTTTTTTTGTTGATGGTTCTTGCTTGAATTTTCTTGGTTTCGTCGGGGAGTTTGAATGATGCCATTCGTTGGATTGACTTTTCGTCTCAGGAGTATAGTATGCAACCCACGTTTCATCACCGGTCACAATGTGACTTAAGAACTCATCGCCATCTCAGTGATAGTGCTCCAAAAAGGATAAAGAACATGCCATACGCTTTGCTTTGTGTTCTTGTGTCAACATTTTTGGCACCCATCTTGCACACATTTTTTTGTAATGCAGTTTGTCAGTAACAATGTTGTAAGCTACTGATCTTGAAACTTCGGGAAATTTCTGACTAAGTTCGTCAATAGTGAAGCGTCGATTTTGGCCTGTAGTTAATTACCAAAATGTCCCTTCATACAAATTATGCAAGTTCCTCAATCAATTAATCAAAAACAACATACAATATACAAATAATTTCAACATAAAAAACAGACTAGAGTTAATAGAGAATATAAAAAACATCTAAAATCCGGAAGATTCTTCATTTATTTCTTTTGATGTACAAAATATGTACTCAAACATTCCAGTTAATGAAACAAAAGAAATTCTTCATGGAAATTTAGAAAAAAGCATGAATAACCCAACTGAAATCAAACTGACAAAAGTAAGTGTAAATCAGAACTACTTTGAATTTAATGATACATTTTACAAACAAGAGGAAGGTTTGGCAATGGGATCTCCTCTTTCAGGTCTTCTTGCTGATATTTACATGAATGATTTAGAATCATCAAAAATCATTAATGATAAAAATCCCTTTAGAAACAACTTAGTTTATTGGAAAAGATCAACAAATTCAACTCCTTAACTATCTTAATTTAATCTCTAAAACAATCAAATTTACAATGGAAAGCCAAAATAAAGAAATTAACTTTTTAGAATTAACACTCAATCAGATCTTATAATCCCAAGTAATTCCAATCACCCATGGTCATAAAATGGCTTCATTTCAATCTCTAATTAGAAAACTAGTAGAAGTACCATTGAACAAACATGATTTCAATGCAGAATTCAAAATAATCAAACAAATAGCAGTGGCTAATGATTACAAACCTTCCACAATCGACAGAATATTACATAAAATAAAAAACAGAAACATTTGTCAAGGAGAACCAGAAAATTGAGCATTCATCTGTGTTCCCCACAACACAATACTTAATAAAGCAATTAGAAAAACCTTTAAAAAATTAAAATTCAAAATGTGTTTTAAAACAAATAACAACACATTTAACCTAATACAAAAGAAATCCACCTCAAAATTACATAAAAACCAAGAAATATTTAACAAATCAAGAATTTACAAAATTGAATGTTCAGACTGCCCAAACTATTATATTTTACAAACAAGACGATCATTTAAATGTAGATTTAATGAACACATACAAGCTCTAAAGTCAAACAACAGAACTTCAATGAAATCTTCTTTTACAGAACACTTACTAAACAATAATCACAACTACACAAATATGAAAACCAACATGAAAATTCTAAAATTAAGTTTAAAAAGCAAAAAACTAGATTTTCAAAATGAACTTGAAATTTATAAAGACAACCAAGAAAATTCCAACAATTTAATTAACACCGTGTTAGTACAAAAAAGAAACACAATATTCGAAACAATTATACATATAAGAAACAACACACACAATGACAACTAACCACCTAATCACAAATATTTACCAATTTAACAAATGTTTTCTTTATAGTAATTTTGTATTTCATTTTATTTGTTTTGTAACAGTTTAGAAAGCAAACACCTATGAAGATGGCATAATTGTCGAAACCAGTTGGTGTTAATTCAATAAAATGTTTAAGGGTGCTCAATTTTTATTTTATATTATAACTCTATTACACATAGCAGCCCTAGGAATTTCAACTTTTCTATATCGATGTTGGCAACTTTTCTGTTGTCAGAGAATGTAAATAACCCTTTTATTATTACCGTAGTTCAGCTTGCAACAAATTTTCAGTCTGTCATTGACATTTATGATGAGTTACACTCATGAGTGTAGTTGTTCGTGATCCTGATTCACGTACCTTGTGGAGTTGGTAAACCAAACACTGTTCTATAAGTTGAATATTTTTACAACTTGATAAACTTTTCTGTGTACTATTGAATGATAAAGTGTTCATATTTTGTTCTTTGATTGTATGTTTTGACATAATTTTGTTTATTTGTGATAGTTTGTAAGAAGACATGAATTTTTTAAGAGTCCTTCGTAATCTATAAGCATGTAATTGTTGAAGGGTTTAGTGCAAAACATTTTTAAATTAAGGGTAAGGTAGTAACGCCGAAGAGGACAGGAGTTTTATACCTCTCAAAATATTTTGTTTGTTTTTTAAAATACTTAAATAAATTTAAATATTCTAAAACCTTTACTAACGAGAAACTAAACAACTCAAAGAATTTAAACTGCAGTTATTTTTAACTTGGCAAAATATCTGTATAAATAAATACATTTTGGAGAGAAATAAAATTAAATGCAAGAAACATTTTTCATTTAATAACTTACATAATATTAAAAATAAATGTTCCTAATATTACTTTTTCATACCAAATGTATTCCTTAACAATTTAATAATTTAAGCTAATTTTGAGTACGGTATTATTAATATAACTAAAGATATTTCTAGATATATAATATAATTTGAGTTATAACAAATGTTTTGAGCTACTAAAACAAAACCATAACCGCATTCACGAAAATTTAAAAAGAAGCATACTACAAACATAATCTGTAATACAAATTTAACTCATTTAGATATTATAAAAATGTAATAAAACATCGTCTCACCCAAGTAAATTCAGCCAAACCCCTGATCTGCAGAGTCTCTGCCACAGACAGTAGGCCAGCCAGTTGATGCTCGTAGATGTTCACTTCCCCACTGTACATGAAGGTGACTAGAGCACAGAGGTCAGTGAAATATGTTCCCGGCAAAACAATTACTGGGTGTTGGATTGGAATCATCTCCTAAAAACACATAGATATGTAAAACCACTTCCAGGATCACTGGTGTTTCACAATAAGCTTAGTTTTAGTAGGCCTTAAAACTATAAAATTACCTACCAGAACTATATTGTCCAGCATATACTTTAACCCAAGGACTGTCAGTACTACTTTTACCCAATGTCGCCCTATTTACCAGTGCTTTGTAAGAAATTTTTTATAAATCTATAATAAATTTATTTTTAGGATTACATAGTTGAAAATTATATGATTTTCATCATAAATATATTGAATAAAAGGTATTTATACTGAACAGAATTTGATAAAATTGATAAATTTTACAAAAATAAAATTACAGTAAGACCTCGCTAACTCGACACCCGCTAACTTGACAGTCTGGGTATCTCGACACTCGACAGATGGGTGCAAATTTATAATTAGCTTTCATTATTTGTATGTTGACTCAAGAACGGTAGAAATGGCCGAGGGGGAAGGCGAGTCAATCTAGCGCGTCTTTTAGGCTGCCTCGGGTCAAAGACCCGGTCTCGTCTACACTCGGCTAGTGGTGGGGGGAGGGGAGGAAGGTAGCTCGCTATTGTTTTCCTACCTGCTGCCGCTCCTTTCACATTCCTAACTGTTTACCGCATATTCTTTTTGTCTGCTCAGTTTAGCATTGGCGGTGAACGTGATCGGTCGCTTTGTTTGTGCTAGTCGTTTTGTCGTTCTAGACAGTAAGTTTCTTTCGTCTAGTTGTGATTGAAGTGTTGAAGTAGTGAGTTTTAACAAGAAAATCGGAGACATGTCATCGTAAAAGAGGAAGCAAGTGTTGGTGTCAATGGAACTTAAATTCGATGCATTGAAGAGACTGGAAAAGGGTGAAAATGCGAATAAAATTGCCTTGGAGTTAAATGTCAGGCGTTCTACAGTGCTTGGTTGGAAAAACAAAAAATCAGAGATTGAATCGTGGTGCTTAAAGAGAATTTGTACAGACTCAATTAAGGACAGAAAAACAATGAAATGTGCCGTACATGAAAAAGTCAGCGAGGCTTTGCATCAGTGGTTTCGAGTGCAAAGGGATAAAGGAACGCCGATATCAGGGCCTATTCTTCAAGAAAAAGCACTGAAGTTTTACGAAGAATTTAAAAGAAGACGGAGATCCTGCGTTCACAGCAAGTAATGGATGGTTAGACAAGGTGGAAACAGCGGTATGGTGTTATGTAAGTAATAAATTTATGTATATACTGTAGTCAAATTCATTGTGTGTTCATTTAGTAAAACCCATTACAATTACTGTACATTAATGTTCTGGATAACTTGACAACCCCCAAACTCGACAACGTCTGGGTCCACAAAGTGTCGAGTTAGCGAGGTTTTACTGTTATTATAGATTAAATTTTTTAAATAAAGTTTGTAGGTCATTTCTATATGTATAATTGTATTATTAGAAGCAAACGGAGATGTACAAGTTGTAAACAATTTTGCTCTGGTCAAAAAAAAAAAAAAAACATAAGATTGTGTTTTTCAATATTTACACAACATGAGGAAAAAATAACAAATAACCATGTTGCCTAGCAACGAAAATGATAATTTTACCATACACTCTTGTTTATAAAAAAATATTCTCTTGAAAAAATAATCACAAAATGCCTGGAACTGTATTAATAAGGAGTAAGATAATAATAAACAGGAATAAAGTACTAAAAAAGTACTAATACAAGTCACAATAACTAAACATGTAAACATACTATCAGCAATGGCGATCAGTCTCAGACAGCGCAAATGAAGGAAACAACAAACAGCTGTTGTGCACGAGTGTAGTAAAGCCATAAGCCATTACGAAGACATGAAAACAATCATTGGTTCACGTTCTACAGGCTGATATATATATCAAATGACTTTGACATTTAGTACAACTGTAGAACGGCCTTATTCCAGCGAGTGCGTATCACCTCAAAATAAGGCGATGACACTGTAGTAACGATCGCATCGCCTCAAATTGAGGCGACTGACTTTCCTTGGGTTAAACGTATCTAATTAAATCATAAAAATAGGAATACTTTTGGTTTGGTAGTTTTTTCATAACATATTTTAGTTAATTTGTCATGTTGTGTGAACATATAGATATACATATATATATATATATATATATATATATATATATATATATATATGTATATATATTCCAAGTATATCTCAATAATACAATACTGAATGTAACTTAAATCATAAAAAAATTTTTTATAGAACATTTTATTTTAAATTTCAGATATTTTTCATTTTGAATTTTGTTGTGAGCTTAATTCACGTTTGTACATGTATAGGTGAGCGAGAGGGTCATCGCCACTGTAAATGCATGGGTGGGTGGTAGGGTCATCACCAATGTACGCGTATGTGTGGGTGAAGGAAGAACAGGTGGGCGAACAAACACTGAAAACCTGCAGTTTACAAAATATTCCTCTGAAAGATATTAATGAATGTAGTCCCTAAACAGTTCTGATGGATCTATTTAGTTTTATAATTACTCTGGAAGCAAAAGAAGATCCTCAAACATAGAGATCCCATACGAAGACATCACAGAAGCGAAACAGCCATGGTAAACCATTAACAATGCCTCAGGATACAGAATAGAGTATAGTGTCCTAAGGGCAAAACAAGTTTGACTTTATTAAATGCACAGCTCTGAAATGTGAAAAGACAATTACAACCTACTGAAGTGTATAACCTCGCCTCTGTTCGTATTCCTGGTGTACATTTAACATGTATTAGTTGTTAGATAAGATGAGGGCTAACAGGAACTCAACTTTTCCCTCTCAGTGAGTTACTTACATCCTTGGAGGTCTAAGGACGTCTTTGTTGGGAGTGGTATTAGCTGAGTACTCAAGAAGGCTAGTAAGAGTAATTTTGATTGGGCTCACCACATGTTCCACAAGTACCAGTCATGACAATTCATCTTCTCAGTGACTTGCATAAGAAGATAAGACTATCTACTGCATGATGCTGCCTGATATCATGCGGTCTGTTGCTTTTCTTGTAGTCAGTACAGGTCTTACAGCTTGAGATTGGGCTGTGTGGAGCATTGTACACTCTAGTCTGAGAAGGAACCTTACTTCTCCATAGTCAGCTATAGAATGATAGTGTTCTGGGGCTTGGGACTTGACTACTGTTGTAAGTTCTCCAAAATAGAAATTAAGAAATTGTCCAATAATGTAAGAGAAAAAATTTTGTGATTATTATTTTAGAAGTCATAATAGTCTAAACTTACTTAGTATAAACAAAGTTACTGACTAGATTGCTGTGACTAAAATTATGTGATAAGTTTACTGACTGTCCATACTTTGTAAAAAAAAAATATTTTAAGATCTGTAGTTATTATAACATTTTTAAAGTAAATGGAATATTTTATATTTTGTCTTCTTTGGATTGAACTTATAAACAAACATTTAAAGTAAATTGTAATATACAGTAGATACTTTTTTCTACAAAAATTTACATCTTTGCTAAAAATTAAGAAGTTTGTTTAGTTACATATAGAATTATTTAAATTACTGTATTCTTCTAAATTAGTTATTCTATTCCAAAATAATGACAATTTTGTTCTAGCATTGCCGATGTGTGCTAGAATTTTAGCACTTTGATATTTTGTTCTTTTTTATTATTTTCACACTGATGATGTTACAGTTAATTATCTTGTATTTTATTTTAAATTACAAACAAATTCAGTTGTTTGTAATTTAAAAAACAATCAGAAAGTCTATTGACCTGACCTATGAAATTCATTTAGTCACCACACTTTTGATGGAAGATAACACAGCCAAAGGGATTATAATTATTGTAAGGCTGCAATAGGCGGTTTAGCAGTTAAGTGAAAGACCCATAACAACCCTCAAGGTGAGTGGCCTTCTGTTGTGAATGATGACTTAGTCAAGGGTTTGTTTTAGAAAATGAAAGAGTAGAAACCATCCACCACAATAGCGTTCAGATGAATTTTCAAGATCAGTTTTGCATGGAATGTTATTGACTACTTGGTGTCAAAACATGTGATATCACTGACTTTAAAAAACTGCTTATAGATGTTAACACAGCATTTCAAATTTACTGTGCTTCGATATTTATTAGTAATGGTGATGAAGAAAAACAAGTTTCAAACAAAATCATGACAAAACTTGAATTCGTCACATTCCGCAGAGTCCAAACACTATTCATTGGAAAGGTAAATGTTTTAATCATGATAAAAGCAGGAAAAATACTGTCAAGTTATAGACGTCTTCACTAGCACAATGTACATTTTTAAAAGTTAAATATGCTAATCAACAAGTGCTTGAACACTGGTGGAAGTTAAGGAGGAAAATAGTTTAGGGTCATACTATGCTCAGAATGTTGTATTAAAAATACCTTCTTTCCTTATGCCTTTAAGTCCTCTGATTATGTTACTATGATAAATAGAAACATGTAGCAAGTAAAAATTAAAGGTTTTTAAATACAACAATTTAAGCTGTATGCCTAGTTATCACAAAATATTAGGAAACATTAAAGATAGCTAGAATACTTTACAGTAACTCTGTCTGTAACATAGAAAAGTATTTTACAATAGGCATTTGTTTATAATTTAACCAATTTTTTTTCAACTAATAACATGATAATATATTTTATAACATACATTCATAGTTTTGTTACTTTGTTTTCTTAAACAACACATATAAGATATTTTTACGATTACAAAATGATGACAGCAACTCAACAATGGCAAAGTTTAAACAACAGAAGAAATTAGGAAGGATGCATTGAAATACACAATTATATTTAAAGATCGATTTTGGCAGTCCTTAAAAAATACTCAGGACATCCAAACTGTTGGTAGGAATAGTAGATTTTCAATGGTGTGACTTCCACACTCCAAAGCATCGCCTCACTCTTACTGAAAGACATATGGAGCCCTTTTTCTTTAATATATTGAGTGTTGAACTGAGAGCATATAAAAAGTTTCAGAACTTACTAAAAAAAAGGTTTTTAATAGAAAAGGAACTGTACACAATTGATGAGTTCTTAAATTAAAACTGTATTTCAGTAACTTTTTGCTCGTAAGTGATAACAGCCCTGTATGGCTCTTTCACAAACGTCGGCAAAATCGATACCAGAATCAGATCCGGTAACAGGAGCAATGTTATTATATGTCACCGTTCACAGTCCAGCTGTTTCTTTAAATCAGATGCCGGCCCGGTGCTCGGAAGGCTGGGACAATGCAAGTAAATGAGCCTGTTCACACAGGCTATCCGATGTCAGAACGGAGGTGTAGTAGTAGCAGAATTAATTGAAAATCTTTAATATATCACATTTTAATTTATCAAAGAGGGTATGAAAACTTCTCTCTAAGTACCACACATACAACAGAGAATTAATCCAGTAGAACCTATCTTCTCTTCGGTGACTTCTTATTAAATAAATTAGCACGGCAAGGTACTGTAGATTAACATTTGGCACATGTTTAATTCACCAATGATTTCATAGGACTACTTTGTTGCATAGGAACAAATTCAATCCCGGTTTTTCCAGTATGTGTGAAAAAGCTGGAGTTCCAATGACGGATTCGATTTTGCAGGTGTGTGAAAGGAGGCTTGTTGTTTGTGTTATTGTTAAATTTGTATTTATTTTATCATTATATAATTTATTCCTGAGATGTACATATTTTTTGAATGACGAATTCAGAAAATAAATTAATTTTAGTTCCGAAAACTAATATATTTTTATTAGATAGTTAAGATAAGATTTAATCTCTTTTTTTATCTGATAGGCCCACAGTAAACCCATCTTTATCAAACAGATTTATTATCTTGCTACCATCCTTATAGGTATATAAAGTTATCATCCTTTTAGGTATTAAGGCAGAATTACTAACAGTATCAATGAACTAAAGCATTATATAAGATTCGGAAAGCTGTTTAATCACTGTACTAACTGTATTAGATGACAAACTATTTTGCTACATGCTATTTTCTCTGTTAGCAGTGATTTTCAGTTTTAATATAGTTGATAAATTAACTTATGTGTAAACATATATTACTTGTCAGTTTTGCATCCTGTGATTTAAATTCATTTATATTCTCTTTTTTTATTGTGCAGTATAAAACAATATACAGTAGTAAATGCTTTTCATAGAAGAAAGATAAAATATTAACCGCACATTATATGGCTTTTTTATTAAAAAAAATTTTCAAGGGATGCAGGCCTGTCTATGAGCTTTATTCAACAAATGAAGTGCCAACCCTCAGCTCAGTGAGGATCTGAATCTTGGACTCTGCCGTCAAAGCCTTAACCATTGAGTCAATACACCAGCAACCCATGGATAAAAGCAAGTTGTCCTGTACAGGTTTAACCCTGCAGGTGTGGACCATTACTATTTGCGTAAGCTCGTACCCATTACGGATGTGGGAATCGCAATTTGCAATGACTTGCTTACGTTGTTATTATCCATCCAATTCAATTGAATACACTCCTAAACTGTAGTCCAAATTCTAATCTTTCCATTTGCATGCCTTTGGTTCATTATTTCATTGTGATGATTTTTATAAAACAGCTGATGTCATTTCGTTTTCAGGTAACATTGGCATTTACACTTTTTGTGCTAAGTTCCACAAAAGCATATGAAACATTTTATTTCTCATTTGTTGCCATAGAAACCTGTATATTTTTTGGAATCTGCATAACATATGTAGTACACCGACTATAATTGTAAATCAACTGAAACTTATTCATTAGACCTTGTATAGGCCAGAAAAAAAATATTTTTGGAATAAAATATTGTCATATTTTTATTTATATAACATATAGAGGTATACACTGTGAACTATTATAAAACTAGTATAAGAATGTTATTTATTATCTGCTAAAAATAATGATTTATAACAGTATTATTCACTTATCCCTACATCGGGCGCAAGGTTTTCAAAACACGACCAGGCGCACATGGGAGCTTTTCTTTGATTTCAAAAATAATAGCTTAACGAGCAAAAAAACCTCTTTTTACAATCTATTTTCATTGTACATCTCTAATAATTCACTGGTAAAAATTCATTGTTTTAATGAAATATTATGAGGAAAACTTAAGGAAAATGTAGAAATTTACTGTTATAAAATAAATGGAAAATATTAAAACTTCCAAATGACACAAATGCATATTTATAAATTTGTATACCGACCTAGTTCATAGGTAAATTCATTGTTTCAACAAAAAATAATATGAAAAAATGATGAAAGTGTACGAATATCTCAGATAATAACAGGTTCATTTTCTTCTTTGTGCTATTCATGTTTAACACGCAGACTGCGGGCTACTACAACTGTAGTACCTTGCCACTGGCACGCCACGACGCGGACTACTACAATTGTAGTACAGCGCTCCCTTCTCGAACTTTGCCTCATGTGTGAGCTCAGCATTCGGCAGGGATCATTATTATTGTAGCCGTGTGTGGTGCCGGTTTCGTACTTCGTTTTAGCGCAAATCATATTCAGATCGGAAATTTAAGATTTTTACTGTGTTAGTGCTCTATGAGCATTGTACTATGAGGTTTTAGGATTGTGTTTAGTGAAATGGAAGAGCATAAAGATAATGAAATTGTTGAAAATTTTGATTCGGAAAATGAAGAAATATGGGATTCCAGTTCAGACAGCTCTGATGACGACGCAAAGGGCGTTGATCCCCCTACGTGGTCGCCGACTACTGGCAAACTTTATACTAAAGGAACATTTGATGGGGGATGTGTAAATTTATTTCTTGTCATATTATTTGTGTTTTACTGACTTTGTACGTGAAAGAACAATGGTATGCGTGTTAGTGGGGTCGTGCGGCTAAGAATGTGAGTGGCGATAGCACACAAACTGGCACCAGTGGCGGCCAACTACAATTGTAGTACTGGAAATGACATCATCAATTCCTTCTTGAATGGTTACATAAAAATCTGCAATCAACATTTTGGACACCTGAAGACCATTTTTTGCTAAGTAGTCACACAAATATTTTTTAGCATTTTAGAGTTACAATACTACCTTTTTAGCGCAGCGAACATGTTAACAAACAACTCATTTGATCACAAAACATATAAGTAACACAAAAATCACATCTATAAAAAAAATTATACACAAAACTACTGGTTTCTATATACAGTTAAGGTCACACACGGAAAGTTTGTCTGGGTTTTAATAGGCGCGAACGGATGCACACTGAGAAACGCTCCAATACTCATGAAAAATCCTCTCTCATTGAAAAACAGAGCTAATGCTGTGGATTAGACAATGCGTAATATGTTACAAGATGAATGTTCATGAAGTAATTCCAGCTACACGCATGCAGCTCACAGAGTAGTAACTTTTTTTTACAAAAAAAAAATGTTTACCAGGAGAAAAACTCTGTGAAGCGCCTGACGGAGGGCTAAAAAGCAGGAAAACAACCATTTTAGTATAACCCTGCAAAAAACACTCAATTTTGATACCACACTTCAGTGAAAATCATACCACACTCACAAGGTTAACAGAGGCATCAATGGTCTCTACAATTAAAACAACTCAATGTACACGCCTTCCGTCACTATCATCCAGAGCAGGCGACAGTATTCCACAGCAATTAAGTTATTGCTGTGAACTAATAATATAACAGCTAATTGTTCTTATTTCCTTATCAAAGCATTGTTAATGATCAATGATATAATTATTTTATAAAATATAAATCTTAACTAAATATTTAGAAAATTAGGATAAGTTTTAGTTGGAAGTCTTATATAAGCACCATAACAATTTTTTATTGCCATTCTCACTCTTTTCATGGCACACAATACCAGCATTTGATCTAAACATAGAGTATTCATTAAAAGCAGATAATGCTTATTGCAAATTTGAAACACTACTGATCTTATAATTATTTCCAGGTTTTATTTCAAATTCCTACCCTATCCTCAATTCTACAAAATATTCCAAATCTCTCACTTGACCAAAATGTCTATATTTCCCTGTTGCTGGTCATCCTGAAAATATTTAAATATTTATTTTTTTTAAATGGCATCACTGACTATTGAGCCTTTTTAACCCTTTTCTTGATTGAAAAATCCTATTTTATTATTAACCTTGAAAAGATCTTTGAAATATTGGCTGCATGCAGAGAGGACCACTTTGTGAGCCTTGATGTTCCGACCACCAGCACAGAGGGTGACATCAGTGAGGTCATCCCCATCTAACAGCTGGGGCAGGGTCGCCAACAGACAGTTCTGGTAGTTGTGCCAACGCAAACAGAACTGCTGTTCCCGTTCACTGCCCATCCTGTTCATATCAACAAAACTGTATAAACAAGTAGTTTAAATTCTGTAAGTGCAATGATTTAAAATTAAACCAAAAAAGAAAACACAGATAATTTTGTTATTATGAATGTAAAATCATAAAATACATTTTTTTAAATAAGGTTATATTTTATGCATATTTCCATCAGACTAAGGTTTACCATGATTTGGTTCCAGAATCACTTATATAGATGGTGTGACTTATAAACAATCTATATTACAAAAACACCTAAAAAGACACAAATTTTTAAAAATTTACTTAATTTTTCAAATAAGAATTTCCTACAAAATGTGATAATTTGAAATTAAATTTAAGGAGGGAATACTATATACTTAGAATACTTTCTGTATCCTTCGTTTTCAGGATGGGAATATTTATTGATTTGTCAGTTCAACATACGTTATCATTTTATTTTATACAATCAGATCCTATATACAAAACAGTATCCTTGGAAATAAAATGAAAAAAATCAATATTTTATTTTACATTCCAATGGACATCTCCAATTTTACAGTTTTAATCATATACAACTAACAACACTAATATCAAAAAATAACAAGTAGAGATTGAATATCCATTCAACAATGCTACAACAAATTTTCTTCAACATACAAGGCCCGAGATCTTCTTGAGTGTTGCTACACTGTCCTGGAAAGTCTACAAACTCCGCCACACTATTTCCAGATCTCTGAAGTCGGGCCATCGTGCTCTTTGCAGCATAGTTAGTGTGGTGGTATTGCCAATACGAATAGGTTGTTGCATCGAGTGGATGATGGGATCTTAAATAGGACCAGGTGCAGCATGTCAGGACAGTCAACTCTGCCATTGAAGATTTTATGTAGCAGCAAAATATCCGCAGAAAATTTGCCATCCGCAAGAGGCTGGAGGCCCTGATCATGAAATAGGTCTTCAATAGGAACTTGCTGGTAGGGAAACCCCTTCCTGATATCCACAAGCGGACAAATCTTCTTTGAATGCTCTCCAGTTCCCCTAAAAGAAATTTCTGGTGAGGATTCCACACCGGTGAGCAATATTCCAGAATTTGGCATACTAAGGCACAGCACAAGGTTCTTAAAGCTGCTATGTCACTAAATTGAGAAGCCGAAAACAAACCCAAGCATTCTGTTTGCTCTACTGCAGCTATTCATTACATGGGACTCGGGATTTTGTGAAGGTATCAATATGACACCAAGGTCCTTAACCTCCTGAACACGAGGAGGTTCAGGCTATGGGTTCACCATGTACAGTATATTTAAAGATTATAGGGGATTATTGCTTGATATTTCTTAATATTGAGGTTTATTCTATTAGCCTCGCACCAGTGATCAAGTACAAACAAAAATAATTTTCAAGGGAAATCTGATGAGATTGTGTATTGGGTATACAATATAATTAAAATGCCATTTTGAATACTCATATTGACTGAACAGTTATATGATTGATATTAGGATGGACTAAGGATTGGGATTTGAATGATTTCTTTTTATTTATTTTCCAAAATGTAAAATAAATTAATTATAGGATGATTTTTATCAATACCAGAAAACTATGGAATGAAAATACTAATCAACATATTATTTATTTATATTGAAGATATTTAAAATAATATCTAAAATATTTAAATTTTCAATCCATTGATATTAAGCTGGCAATACAAATTTATGCTTATTTTAAGGTGTATATGAATGATTACTTGAGTGAAGGATGGTGTAGATGATATGGGTAGTCTAGTTACTAACTGTATTGGACCATACTCCTCAGAAAGGGCCATCATTCATAGTCCAATAGCCAGGGCAACTTAGGGACCTATAGCTTCACATGGAATCTAAACAAAGTAGTATTGGTCTGATTTTCAGCTAATTGACAAGTCTGATACTCAGCTCTTTCCCCAACACAGCATCTAGACACTGACTAACACCCAAGACGGACAAACTAGACTTCTCTAGTAGTGTCCATACCGATAGATAAAAAAAACTGTATATATATATATATATATATATATATATAAAATATGTACGTCTAATATCAAATTATATTCAATTCAAACAACGCTATTCAAAAGTATACACAAAATATACATTAATGGTATCAATACTGACCTAGAATGAACTAGGGCAACACACAAACAACCCATGGTGGCTGTGTTGCACATGTTTATTAGAAAGTAACATTTTCTTATCCCATGTTATCTTTCAATCTAAAGTAATGCCTAAATATTTAAAATGAGAAACTTTTTGACACAAGGACATTTATATTCCATTATTACAATCTATGCTATGATTTCAGAAGGAAAATTAAACAAATTTAAATAAAAATTCACATATTTAGTTTTTGAAACACGAACTTCAATTTGATGATAATACACCATCGCCTTAATTTCAGTAAGTCCTCTGATAAATGCTCTGTTACATCTTTTTGGATTGATTTGACTGATACATTACCCACTGCTTTGAAATTTTAAGTTGTTTTCTATCTGTTAGGTTTTTTTTCTAAGCCCCAAAGCAGAAAGATTTGAGGGTTTGTTGGTTGGCCTTTCATGAAATTTCTTTCATATCTTAATAAACAAACTGGATTAAGGTAGCTAATCTTGAAATCTGTGCACTGTCTCTTATTTGTAGGTAGTTTTTGTCTTGAAAATGAACATTATTTTCTTTTACAAAATAAATATACAAATCTACTAAAAAGAATGTAACAGTTGTATATCTTTTGGGTCTGCTTTAGAGATAATATTCTTTAGCTATTAGTCTGTGGATAAGAAGGATACTGGTAAAAAGAGAAGTGACGTCTATTGATGCTATTAGTGTTTGGTTGCAGTGGCTGAGGTAGTGAAAATAGTTTCTGAAGTCGTTGTCCTTTGATATAGGATGGAAAGTTTGTTATGGCAAGTTTACAATAAATGTACAAATTGTCAGTAAGGTAAATGTATTCAGCTAAATTCAACCCAAGTAACAAACAACTAAGAACTTCTAAAATTGGCCGACAGGTGCCTTTGACAGCTGATCCTTTACAAACAGGTCAGTTCTACCAAGTACAGCAGCATAAAACTTTGTTGTTGTCATTAAAGTATTTTAGATGTATCAAACCTCAAAATAAGGCAAACCATGGGATTTGGGATATAGACTCCAACAATAACTCAACAGTTTTATTAATATTAAAGATCCAACATTGGGGTTTTTAGCACTAGTAGTCATTGAATAATGTTTCTTATAATATCATCTATTTTTTATTTTCATGGGCATTTTTAAATTTAAAACTTTTGAAGTGCAGATAGCAGTATCACATTATTTTGATTAGAAAAAATTGGAATGCAGCAAATTAATGTCAACTTTTCTAAATTTTAATTAGGTATAAAAATATATAGTTAACTAAGACAAGATATTGTTATATTGCTTTCTTAATTTGAATGTTCTTTGCCTTTAAACTCTAAATAGTAATATACATTTTATTAATACTTAACACTACGGTTCTGAAAAAACAACTTAATGACGTTAAGTTTATGTTCCACAGACACTATAACTCATACATGTTTGGAAGCCATACTACATCTAAGTTAAAAAAAAAAATACATAAATGTACAACGAATAAACAAACACAACTTAACTACAGTACAGCACAGTTACAAATAAGGTTGTCTTTAAACCTACTTAACTAATACAGTAATTAGATAAATAAGTTTTGCACAGTAATTGCACAGTAACTGAAAACCAACATTAATATAACAAACTAATACACATGTCCGGTCCGGAAACTTCTTAAAAGGAACTGAATAAATGAGTTGCATAATCGCTATTCCTACGTGTGCTGTCTGTCCTAGAAATTCCATACACTCGTCAGTCAACACATTGAAAAAATTAAGTAGCCCGCTCACCCGCTACAGTCCCTTCTCAACATAAAGTACCAACAAAACAGCATGCTGGTTGGGTAACATCTCACCAGGTACATACTGTTTTCATCATTACGTGCGACGTCTCACCGTATTTATATATATATATATAGATTAGTCGAGTTCGGTATTCACTAATAGAATGTGGGCAAAGATAACTTCAATCTGAAAAATGGTCAGTCATTGGGAATGGGGGATTCTCTCTCTTCTATCTCAACCTTCAAATCGTTAACTTGTAACTTCTAAACTCAGTGAATTCGTCAAAAGCTGGCTCAACAGGTTAACGGGACTTGTGGTTGCTGGCAGTCTAGATTATGTTTAAAAACCTCTAAATTATCAACAATTTGAATCTTTACCATGATTGATTAAATTCTGTGCGAAACCTTTTAATTTGGCCCAATTTTTAAGCACACTACCACATACGAATCAATAATATATTATTTTCAGACAGTTTTTATTACATTACTTGACTTATTTTCTTTAATTCCTAGAGGAGACGTAGGGCTGCAACGAAGGACCTCTACCGAACTCTGTTCTACGCCAAACACTTTATCTCTCCCCAGGTCTTCCCTTCTTCCTGAATTCCTCTTTCCACTGTCCTTCGCCACGTCTGTCTGGGTCTTCCTTTTTCCTTGTGGGTTCCAGTCTAGTACTTGTCTACTTACAGTGTTTATAGGTCTCCTCAGAGTGTCCTATCCAACCCCTTCCTTTTCTTTATCGTCTCCCTAACATGATCTTGCTAACATTTATGCTACAACTCATTGTTTGAAATAATGTTAGGCCAGTAAATTTTTAGAATTCTTCTTAAACATTTATTGCTAAAACTTGTAATTTATTTACTATGGGCTTTGCAATTTTCCAGGTTTGGCATCCATATAAAAAGAACGAATATCACATTACCATTAAAAATTTTTAATTTTGTTTTTCTTCTTATTTGTTGTGTATGCCAGATTGGCTGGATTTGTGCAAAGATAACTTTTGCTTTTTGTATTCTTAGTTCCACATCCTAATCAGTTCTTCCTATATTCAAGACGACACTTCCCAAATACTGGAACTCCTGTACTTGTTCAATTCTCTCGTTCCCAACAAAGAGTTCTTCTTGACTTCTGTGGTTGACTTGCATGTCTTTGGTCTTGTTTACATTTATTTTCAGTCCGATCTTGCACCCCTCTATTCTTAATTCATTTGCTTATCTTTCATGTCATTTAACTTATGACACAAAAGGCATAGGTCATATGCGTAGTCAATATCTTCTAGTCTTTCTATCAGTCCCCACTGCAATCCATTAGGCCTTCTATTTAATTTTTCCATAACTTTGTCTACCAAAACCAGGAAAATATGGGTGAGATCAGACACCCCTGTCTAACTACCGTCTTCATCTCAAACGGGTCAGTAAGTCAGTCAGTCCATTAAGTTATTGTTTTATGGACGAGTTGACTAATGCAGAATTTCGAATAACAAGACTATACTGTATTCCCATACTAGCTATCATAAATATTTTTATTTTATAAAAATATTCAAAATAAGGGTTTTTGAAAGATCCAAAAAATCTTACACTTGACTTTTTGTGCTGTTTTTAAACAGATGGCTAACCAGGTGCTGAGAGCAATAGGCTGGTAACAATTTGACAGCAGGTAACATACAATAGAATTTAGGCTATTTATATAATTATTTGTTTCAAATTGAAGAAGAAAAAATTTTGTTTTCAATGAAACTTAAAAGTTTAAGAAAATTAATTTAAAATATATTTACATTATGTTGAAAATTTCAATTTTTAAATGCTTGGTCATTTTATAAAGTTTTGTAGCTATTCCTCGAAAACTGTAAACTCATTTTAATTTCATGATTAATAATTTCACTTGTAACTGGATTAAGGACAAGTCACTATTTATTTTAATTTTTTAAGTCGTTTGAATCAATAAAATACTAAATAATTTAGTATTATATACAAGCACTTTTATTTTTCTCATAAAATTTATTTACAGGTTTTTTGAATACATCATTTTTAAAGGGCTGACATTTTATGCCTAATTTTTTTTGTTTTTTTTTTTTTTTTTTTTTTTTTTTTTTTTTTTTTTTTTTTAATAATATAACATTAACTATACATAATGTGTTCAAAATTTGAAGTTTAAACAGCTTTAAGAATGAGTAACTCAATTTATAAGAATATTTCTTTTAATACTATTATCAAATTGTACTAGCTGATTAGTTTGTAAGGAAGTGATTATGTCATGGCAGAGTAAAGAAAATGAGAGGTTAGAGGAGGTTGTAAGCAGATCCTTACAACAGCCTGAGGACATGGTGGAAACGCAGCAAGCAATACAGTTAGCCAGTGTGTGCCTCAGCAGTAGTTTGTTTTGTGGCCAGCCACTGAATGCTGCATCACCAGCAGATTGAGGAACAATTTCAATTTCTCACAATGTGTTGCCTAATGCATACACTCACTCAGCAGAGGTGTTCACTTTTTGCACGTTCCATAATTATTATTCCAACATGTTAGTTGTAAATGAAAATAACCATTATATAGCTACTCTATTATGACTTTTATTTCCAAAAGTATATGTAGTAAGTTCCTCACATTAAATATGGACAAACCACCACTTGCACACATTAGATAAATTCTGAAACTAGATATAGAATATGTAATATAAAATTAAAATGCATTTTGACTATTTTGAAATGTTTCATATGTATAATATTCATACTAGTCAGCATCTTACTTTTATTAAATTTGAGTCTTGAGTTTGCCTAAATAACGGCTAAGTTTATCTGCTTAAAATAAAAAATTAACCAAACAAAATTGCAAGTATCACCATATTCCATTTTAGGATAAAATGGCGCAATACACAACATACTAAATAGGCCAGTATATATATTTATATTGTATTTTTAACACTCCAGTGGTCGCGCGGATCACAATAGTGATCCACTGATTTTGTTTTCGCTGCCATTAGCAGTTGGCAACACGCTCGACCTTGAACGGCCATATACCTTCCCGCCACGTCCTCAGGCACCTGTCAGTGCAGTTCCAGCGTCCGCTATACTATCCTGTTGATACAGTGCGTGTTTGTTTTACTATTTGTCACCAGTGGATCACTACTGTGATCCGTGCGACCAAACTCGTACCTCGTGACGACAGTACCACGAAATCTTTTAGTTAGTTATTTATTGTAAATATTAATATTTTTGTATGCGACTGGCTGTATTAGTGTGTTATTATGTCGGAGTGTGATAATCAACAGTTGAGGCGGTGGTTAGCAGAAACTGAGAGTGATTGTGAGAGCATTATTGGTGTTGAGGATCCTAACTAGGTTGAGGAGAATTTATTAGAACAACCTGATGACCAAAGTGACTAAGAGGACGAAGGGGAAGAGGCTGCAGTTGCAGAAGAAGAAGTAGCTGCAGTTCAACCACCAACTTCTGCAATGGGAAGGTGTTTCCTGTGTGGGCGTAGCCGCAACAAAACAACAAGAAAGACATGCAGCAAGTGCAATCACTGGGTGTGTCCAGAACACCAAAAAATTGTTTGTGCCAGCTGCTCTAAATAAACAATCTTGTATTATTGAAATAAACATTTTGTTTTCATAATTTGAAACTAGTACAGTGTTTTGTCATACAGCTTATTGCTAAAGATTATCCATCAAATTTTAATTTCTGGTTTTTGTCAGCTTTGATTTAGAATATTGAAAAAATAAATAATACTTGCATGGAAACTAAACTTTGTATTTATAACTCTTTTATTTACCTCATTCAGTGATAATATTGAGCTTACAGTCGATTTTAGATGTCCAAAACTCATTTAAACGAGTGGATCACGATAGTGATCCACGCGACCAAACACGTTATGCTGGGTAGCGCGACCACTGGAGTGTTAATGCTGATTGTCCTGAAATGAGTCTCCAATTTCCAGATTTACACACTTTTGAAGGGAAAAGTGTTGTATGCAACAATCTGTATGCTCTAATGAAAAAAATAGTAAAGAGTAGAAGGTTTTCATTTTAAAATAAGAAAGATTTATAAATCCTAACAAACAGAATAGTGACAAAAATTTATATTGGATTCTAGAAACTCCTGTATTTAAAAAAGGAAACAGCCTGTCTATGGAAAACTAAGCTGGACAATACTGTAACCACCAGCTGAAAGATATGCCTAAAAGGCCTGCTCATTTATGTTTTCCTTCAATTACAAGTGTGTTTATTTACAGCTATTTTTCATTTTTTCCTAATTACTATAAAAATAGCAAGTTGTTTTAGGAAAACGCCATTAACTTACTATTGCAATTTAAATTTTATAGGACCAATGACTGTAACAAAAAACTGAATCATAATTTTAGCTGTAACAAATAAATATGTTTTAGGGCTATAGGAAATGACATTGTCACTTGTAACGATTTTACGCCCTAAAATTCATAATGTTTTTAATGTTGTCAAAATGTGCCTGTCAAGTAGATAAATCATTATAATTATAATACCTACCTTTAAAAGTTATACCTTATCTTTTTCTGCAATAAAATCTTAATGCAAGCTATGTTTATTGTGAAGAGGTCAAGCAGTGTATAGTTTTTTAATGTTCTGGCAATTATTTAGGCCTAGTTGCTTGTACATCATATATATTCATGTTTACAAAAAATTTATATTTTACCTAGTACTTTAGATAATTGATATTTTGGTAACAATAACTTAATTATATTTCCAAAATGTTTGTGGGTTAAAAGAACTTTTAGAAAATTGTTAAAGATAAAAACTGGAAGAAAATAAACAGTAAATTTTACAAAATCTTTATTTACAAAAAATCTTTTAGTAGTATGATTGCATTAAGATAAGTAATAACTATGTAAAAGAGGCAATTATCACATTTAAAATGTAGAGGGAAAATAGTGACCCTGTAATGATGTTTAATTCTGAAAACTAACTGTAATGAAATTTTAAACTTAACTGCTACAAATCACTCTACCATAATTCAAAGGATTATGTGGTTGAATTAGGCCAATGCATGAAATTAAGTAATAATAAATAATTTATTCATTTTGTTTTATTAGCCTCCAGAACTGTTATATTATAGAAATAATACTGGTTAAATTACCTTTTTTCCTGTCAACAGTTCTTCAAACATAATCTGCTATGTACATTTCGAAGCATAAAGCTTCATCATCAGGCTTTTCAAAAACGTCACTATTTACATTAGAGCACTAAAAACATTTAAACATTAAACATATTAAAATAACACATTTGCCGGCTGGCGAGTGTGAGGAGTTCGTTACCTGCTCATTGGTCATCAGTTGGTGTCTATCGCCGGCCGGCAAATGTGTTATTTTAATATGTTTAATGTTTAAATGTTTTTAGTGTTCTAATGTAAATAGTGACGTTTTTGAAAAGCCTGATGATGAAGCTTTATGCTTCGAAATGTACATAGCAGATAATGTTTGAAGAACTGTTGACAGGAAAAAAGGTAATTTAACCAGTATTATTTCTATAATAAATAAGTATTTTTATGCCTACAATAGTTTTGGTTTGACCATACGTAAACCTTGAAATGTATTAACTAGAATCTGTGTTATACATTACTCTCATTATAAAAATATCATATACCAGTATCGTACATAATAATAACTCAATTAACAAACACATTTACCAAGTTTGCCCCGCTGAATATGATAAGTGATTATAACTGGCAGAGAACTGCAGTTAAATGTTATTTACGTTGAAAATAATTATTTTAGGCCTAAAAATATATTGGGCAATAAATTCATGTTTAAATGATCTATTGAACACAATCAGAAGTAATATTTAAATTAAGCTAACAATCATCAAGAGTTCATTCTTTAAACTGTTTTATGCTATGGTAATTAAAATTATATTGCAATACAATTCATTGTGTTGAACTGGCTTAGAGATTATCACACAAAAATATGACAGTGAACAAAATTCACAGAATTTAATCCTTCAATAGCCCATAAGTGAGAACAATATCGGCTAATCTACTCCTTGATATTTTGAATATAGTCCAGCCATTCTATTATTATCAGTGCTTAGGGCCTACTCTGGAAAAATAGGGAAGAAATGTAATATTAATGTTTCTATTACGGAGAATAATTTATTTATTTTCATTAAAGTAGATTTAAATAGTGTAAGGTAAAGTATTATAAACTAAACAAAAATTATTATGTATTTATCATTATTTCTTACCCTAATTTGCAGTTATCTGCGAAGAGCAAGGAGATATCAGTGCAGTCAGCAGATAACATTCAGGTGATAAACAGCTGATCTGAAAATTTGGCTTCAATTCACATGTTATTTGAAAACAAGCATGTGGCCGTGGTCTGAGTTTTTTCTCCAGAGACATCAGAAATAGACTTGTTGTAAAGCCAACAAGTTTATGTTTTTTATTATCCATTTCAATCTGATATAATTTTTAAATTGACACTAAAACCATAGACCTTCTATTATACCTATTCTATTCTAAATAGGTATAATAGAAGGTCTATGCTAAAACTCCTTTTCACAATCAGGAGAGTAACGAAGTCAACCAGATACGTATTTAATTGCATGTATGAGAATACGTAAGTAAGTATGTGTGAGCATTTATATTATTTAATATCCGAGTACAGCCCACACCAAACAACCACAAACATATTATTCAGCAGACATGTCAAATATAGCATTTGTTCAATAATATTAATTTTATATACTCTTATAAATTTAAATATTAATATTAATTTCCATATAGGTCATGGATGTTTTAACTTAGAGAACCCTCGCATTGGCGATCAAATTTGCCTCGATTAGCAGGCCATTTTTATAGTTTGTGTAAAAGTTTGTTTGAAAATTACTGTAACATTAGGATTTTATCAGAATATAATGAATTATATAGCATTGTATTCAAAAATGTATGTTCTACCACATAAAAGCTAAAGGAAAGATCAAAATTATTAAGAATACAATTTTTTGTAGTTTGAAGTTAGAATTTTTATTTTCCGAAAAACAATTTTTTAATCAGTGACCATGTAGCAAACAATAAAAATGATCAATATCCAAATCCAAACGGTATACTGTTGAGTCCGATTTATTAGTTGAGTGTTCGTAAAATTAAGTAATAAACATGCAATGTAATATGAGTCGTGAAGTACGACGCTGCCAATACACACGGGCCGAAAATTTATGTTCCACCACATAAAAGCTAAAAAAATTTCAAAATTATTCAGAACAAAATGTTGTACTTTGCCGTACGAATGTTGTACGAAAATGCCGTAGATTTGCCTGCACGAGGTTTAATAATGATTCAAAGATCCATTCAAGTACTATCTATCTACAACTGCAATGCAAAGTAGTGCTAAAGCTCTAGCAAGTTCCTTTTATTACTTGAGAAAGATGAAATAACACCTTTCGTTGGATTCAATTACAACTCAATCAACACCATAATATATTTACAATTACTCCTTTGAACTTCTAGACGTTTACTTATTCGTAATTTGGCACCTTAATGAAACCCCTAATGACAATCGCAATGATTGTTAATTTTATTTAAAATTCCTCTTGCTAGTCTAACGGTTGGCACACCTGACTTCCGTGCTGGGGGGGTCACAGATTCAAATCCCGAGCGGTCCAAACCTAAATTTAGAGAATAATAAAGATACGCAACTTTCCAGAGGCCCAAGTGGTGTTAATGATTTTATTATACTTTACTTATTTAATTATTTATTGCCTTTCAACGCCAATGTTATTTTGTACTGATCATTCTATATACATTAAATCAAAATTATAATATTTCTTTCAAAACAAATGATTTTTCTTTTTAAATTAATGGCTTCTCCTTAAAATAAAACTGCCTTAATTGAGTCTGGTTTTCTATTTTTCTGAATTTTCCAATATTTACAGATTGATGAATGAGGTTCCAGATTTTGAACAGATAAAAACCCTTTAACGCTCATTGGTTGAAATATCAACCACCAGTAAAATCTCTTAGTGCTCATGTCCAAATTTGCAATCTTCCCAAACACTTACTACTCTCGGGTCAAAAAGTATAGATACTCACTCGAGTTTGAGCGTTTACTGCGTTGTAACCAGTGCACCTCAAAACATGAAAGTTATATCAACATTTCACAAATTTATTTATGCGTATTTACATATAACTTAAAAAAATTTAATGAGATTTTTATTTATCCTTAAAACGGTTTGAGTGAGAAAAGTACCTGTTTTTTGGCGTTTTTAAGACAACGCCTGACTTAAAAAATATTTAATATGAAAACTACTAGTCCAATCGTTATGAAAATTTAACAGCTTGTAGACCATATATTTTTACATCTAATTTGTTCATCCCAGAATTTTTACTTAATTAAAAAAAGTTGTAAATTTTGTAAAATTATTTTATTTTTTTATTGGTTGAAGTTAGAAATGTAAATAAAGGCTAAAATGTAGGACTTGATTCATACAAACACAATACTGAACCATAAATTAGAAATGAGGTCTTAAAAAAATTAAACATATGTGTAATTGAAGCGGTGCCGTGATGCAGTGACGCGTGAAATCGGTACCGCTATGCAGGGAAAACTTTCTTGAAGAAGGAAAGACTTTGTCTGGAATTTTTATGGACTTGAGTAGAGCTTCTGACACTGTCATGGCTCTATTCTTTTAACATTAGATAACAGGTATTAATCAAACGGCAAAAAATGATTGTTTACATCCTATTTAAAGGGTCACATCAATTAGTGGAAATCAAACAGACCATTCATGGAAGATCTGCTATCTCAAGATAAGATGTTTTTCCAGTAACCAGAGGGCTCCCTCAGGGATCAGTTCTCAGCCCCCTCTTGTTCATACCTTTTACAAACAATCTGCCAAAGTTTATTGAACCTTACAGCCACTCAGTCATGTATGCCGATGATACTATATGATTCTGATATCTAATAAATCAGTTGAAACATAGGAAATAGATGCATACATCAGCGTCAACCTAGCACTGGAATATTATCAAAACAATGATCTTGTTTTTAATGAAGAGAAGACAATTCAGCTTACATTTGGCAGTAAAAAAGTCTCACTTTCCTGATCTACCGTCAGTCACATCAGTCAAACACCTCAATCCATTTTTAATGAAAACTTAACATTGTCAAAACATATTGATGAACTATGCAATAGATAAGCAGAGCACTTTATGCAAAAAAAAAAGAACAAAGGATATCGGCACTCCTTAAATTACCAAATTTGCTTATTAGGCACTTTTTTAAAGCCACCTTAGGTATGGATTCTTGTATGGAGTTCTTCTTCAACAGTCTCTTGAGCATGCCTTGATACTGCAAAAAAAACCGCTGATTAATGGCCTACTTTAAACCTCTTGAGTACACGGATATTTAAAGAATGGAAAATACTGACCGTTGTGTTGTAAGTATATACAATGAAGAAACTATCCTTAATGTGAATGTAAGGTAGATGCAACTAAACAGAGATCTTCATCATTACAACACAAGACATGTTAACAACTTCACCCTACCTAATCACAATAGAACATATTTTTGAGAAGAAACCATCATATTATGGGGTTCTTCAATTGTCTACCAGATAAAATCAAGAATGAAAAATCATTTATAGTGATGAAGAAAAAACTGCATCAATGGCTGCTAAACAGAGCTTTTTACAATTTAAATGAGTTTTTCAATTGGACTGACACATTTTACTGATTTTGTAACTCAAACTGTATAATAATAATGAATATTTTATTGTTATACTCTGTGCAGTTTTAACAATTTTAGATGTTACTAATTTTTTCTCTTTTATAATATTGTTGTATTGGTTATGTATTTGTTATTGTATGTGACGCCATTTCAATCTTGTATTCACACACCTTTTATTACTATTAGTTGCCACTGAGTTGCGTATGTAAATATTTAAGGTTATAGTACGGCTATGAATACGCAGAATACTGCCTAGTGCTGAATAAATACTTTCTAGTGTGACAGTAAATGTTATTAAATGCTATGTTATATGGTATAAAGCTGGTTTACTCATATAACCTTCCTATCCAAATGTTTATCAATATCCAGACCATCTTAGTCACAAGAATAGCCAACAAAATATAGGCTTTTGTATGGATTGTTGTTCAGCTTTTTGTTGTTCATTTACATAAAAACACTGACTTTGGTCAAGTTAGCAATGGTGACGTATTTTTATCAAGCGTTCTCTAAGTTTCCAAAATATTCTCACGCAAATGAAGCAAGGCTGGAAAGTCTGCAAGCCTCTGTGAAGCGTTCATTGCCTATTGTACCATGTAGGCGTCTGTTACCGATACTTACCCAATTTGTATCTTGTATTTTTTTATCCGGATTTATGCGTATCCGGATCGGGATACCACCACATTAGTACGAATAATACAACGTTTACTGTATGATCATGTCATTTTAATAACACAATTTGTTTTCTGGGTAAAAATACTTTATTGCATAAAAATTTATGGTAATATATTACATACATACAATATTTACACACTATGAAATTACTAATAACGTACTACCTGAACTAAACTTACAATAAAATATACAAATAAACATTATTTCAACTTAAAAATACTGACTTAAAACTATATATTAGGGACAAAAATCACATAAAACAATATAATTTTACTTGAGAGTAGATGATACATGGTTTTAAATTAATTATTATTATTTCAATTTTTGTGTTACAAATCTGATTTGTATTATGGTCAAGATATTAATTTAAATTAAAAATAATAATTAGGACTTAAATTTTCATAAATTACTCTTAAATAGCATTGATTACTTAGTTATAGCTAAAAATAGTAAATAAAACAAGCATTAGAGGAATTTAAACTGGAAAGAAAATGTATTGAGCCATATCCTAGTTATGCTTTTCTTCACTATCAATAAAATAGAAGAAATAGAGCATCAGCAAATTTACCTGATATAAGCAACAGGCAATCATTAAAGGACAACACAGAATTACACAAATCAGTACCACTGGTGCCTTCATCGAGCTGAAGTGAGAGATTTGACTTGAGTTGCTCCTGGCCAACAATTTGTGTATTTACTTGTCTCTTATATATAATATATAATCTTATGTTTATGTTAGTGGTCTTATCCTCTCAGGCACACTTATTGATGCTAATTCCATTATTTTATTATACTGATTCCTGGCCAAGTGCTCTGTAAGTTAACCTCATTTTCCTTCATTGTGTAAGTTACAACTACAAGAAAGCACTGCCAATTGCTTGTTTTTTTTAATAAGTACATTTTTTAGATCACATGAACTAATTAATAACAAATGTTTTGGATGACAAATAATAGGGGATTTAAAAAGTATTTTAAAACTATGTAGTTATTTTATTTTGGATAAGAATTCTTTTAGCTTTTTAATGTTTGTTGGGTTTTTAATGACGAACAATTTATATTTAATTCTAAATTGGAAAGACTGTTTTTATCAAGTTTTATGTTTTGAATGATCTATCCTAGTATGCTTGCTGATCTTGTATTTTTCCTCTTGAACTTAAATTTATATCACAATTTACTGAATCTACTTATTAGAGTCATGTCTTTTACCATATGAATGTTGCAAGTTTTTTTTTTTTTTTATATACCCTTTGGAAAATTGACTTTAACAGAAAACTATTCATATTATATTTAACAAGAAATGGAAATACTGGCTCATATTGTTGAGTCGGGTAGATTTATGCTGTGACTCCAATTTTACAGAGCATTCTTAGTATCTGAGAAGAAACACTCATATGCTTATTACAAGATACGATCAATTTTTTATCAGTTAAAATTGGTCCTTAAGATACTGGAATGTTTTGCTTATCCGACAGATTATTGGGTTTGTGTACACGTATACAGATTTTAATCAAGATCTAGGCCATGGAATATGCTGAAAATGCCCAATGACAGTTAAACTTAATTACAAATCATCGTTATCAAGAGAGTTGTATTACAAGCTACAGGAATGAAACAACACAAGTTGTATTACCCTGAATGAAACAACATGACAGATAAAAATGCATTAAAAATACATTGTAGCTTCCTGTAATTTAAATACAAGTAACGATTAATCGTTAAAAATAATTTCAATATAAGCTCACACTTTAAAACTCCAAACGTAATAATTAACAAAAAAATAGTCTTATAACTTAGGGATATTTAAGGCAACATCTGAAAATACAAAATGATATTTGTTTATAAAACAAATCTGTACATCTAATATTTTTCTTAAGATTACCTAAATTATCACAGATCTTAAACAAAATCTAACCCTATAAAACATGTAATTGCAACAAAATACAATAACCTTAATACCAACACATTACTATTGTCTTCCTTAAATAAGCTCAATGCCATGCTTGATGTGGATGCAGTGTCAGGACTCGAGATTGGAAGAGTGACTTGAGGTTTTGCTAACAGAGGCGGAGGAGCGGCGGCGACTTGGTAACTCAAACTGCCACTCGCTAGTGGGGCTGCCAGCTGAGTCACAGTTCAACGGCGGCCGTGCCCGTATGCCCAGAGTTGTTGGCCTCTCCTCAGGTTGATGGGACAGCATCAACTTCAATAATTCATACTAAAAAGCAAATTCATAACCAATTAATGTTGTTTCTAACCTAACTGTTGCTTTCATGTTAATTAACGTAGGCCGTATTCAATGTGTTAATTGTAAATCAAGACAGAAAAACATGTAAAGAAATAATTAGGGCTCTTTCCATTATTTATTATGAACTCTTTCCTTATCCAACTACATAGATCTCTATTTTATATTGAAATTTTTATTTTAAAAAATGCAGTTTATTATAAAAAATAATCCTATTACTTGAGATCAGTTATAACTATTAGAATAAATCATGTAAATAGTTATCAAAAATATTAAGGGGAGCATGCCGTGGCGGGTGTTGAAAAATTCAATTTTTTTATTATTATCTTAAAAAAAATCTCCATTTCATCCTGTTTAACAAAATATATAACACTTGGTACTTTCCTTGCTTTTTATGGTTAAAAAAAATAAAAACAAGAATGGTGTTGATGTATTCAGCTTGCCTCAACGTCTTACTTTTTTATGTTTGGTCTAGCCTATGTCTTGATTCATTTATACTCATTTATGTGTGGTTTGGAGTAGGGTTCCAAAAAATACATTTGTAGGGCTTAAAACTCTTCAGATTGGAGTAAATGACTCCGTTATAAGCTTCAATGAGGGTGCCATTGGTAAAGCTAATGTGTTTGAAAGATTGGGAATAACACCTGAGAAGTTTATGATTGAAGGACTGAAGAAAATTGATGAAAATCTCTATATATATTATAATTTCTAAAGTACCTTTTTTTTGTCGGTACGCCATAACTTCCTTAATTCTTCACCAATTTTCATAAATGAGGTGTCATTTTAAAGCTTTTTTTACCCACTACTTGATGAAAATATACAAATCTCTCATTTTCCAATAGTTTTTTGGAAAAACGACCTAATATATCATTCTGCAAGTAATTTAAACTTGAAATGTTTATTTACATTATTCTGTAACATGTGAATTAAATAAATCAAAACAAACAGCTGTAACATGTGAATTAAATAAATCAGTTAATTTGTAAATAACTTAACCTAACATTTATAAAATAAATTATATTAAATTTAAACTAACATATTTCATTTCTTCTTTAATCCATATTTACATTAGGTTAAACTGCACTCTAACTATGCGTTACTAACTATACTGTGTGCACTTAAATTATGATGGATTTAAAGAGAATACAGTGCGAATGCTTCGCATGGGTCGGCTAGTAGAATAAAAAAAGGAAATAAAAAGGTTCAAGAAGAAAATAAGAAAAAAAAGAGTTGCTCAAGAGAAGAAAAGAAGATACTTGTCAGGATTATGTTCCAGGAGGTTTTTAGTGTGTGTTTGCTAGTTTAGACTTTAAATGGATTTTCCCGAAAGTTACTTTTTTCAGTGTTTAGGTACCATTTTCTCCCGAACTATTAGGCCTACAGACTTCAAAATTTATACACATAATTTACACTACTTGGTGAGTAATTTACTCCATTTTTATGAAATTATATTAAGTTTTAAGTAGCCTAAAAAATTTTTGAACTTTAAAATTAAAGATATTTTTATTGTATAAAAAAGAACATTTTTTCCTAAATAATTGTAGCTAAATACTTCATAATGGAGTACTTCATTAACCAACATGAACACAATAAGCAAAAAAATTCATCACCCTAGTTTTTGTAGGTTATGAGAAACTTGTACCTAAATAGTAACATGTTTTCCCATTTAAATAGCATTGGAGGCCTCGCCGCGGCATGCTCCCCTTAAAACATTTTATTACCTTAAAGTAAATTAAATTGCAAGTCAGACAGATATGTTATTACAATTATTTATTTTTAAAAAAAGGGTGTGCAAGTTATTGACAGATAAATAACAATTTCCTCAAATTTGTACAACCTTCAATTTAGAAAATAAACTCTGTATTTAGGCTACTAAAACCTATACACAAATTAGATAGTATAATTGTCCTTCAGTATAAGGCAGTACAAATGTCAAAACAAATATTTTATTACATAAACCTGGTCCTGGAACCAAGTCTTCCTCTGTAGTTAAGTGATAGAGAGGACTAAATATTCATAAATTCACCACATAAATAAAGATTTCATTTCATTACCACAATCACTTGACAGAAATTCCATAACACATTACTCCACTGATGTCATTAACAGCTTGTATATAGCAATTTCTTGCCTTTGATATAATTTTAGGTTAGGTTAAAGGGCACTAGGCCAGGAATTAGTATATTAGAGAGATAGGACATCAGCAAACTTACCTTGTGTCTATTTTGTGTTTGTGACTACTACTCTGATGTTAGTGAACTTGTCTTTTAAGGTAAGTTTGCTGATGTCACTACTTGATGTCCTAAGTAAGTAAGGTAAGTTTAAGGTAAGTTTGCTGATGTCCTATCTCTCTAATATACTAATGCATTTGTTATAAAAAAAAAACAAATTACACTAATATCTTTAAATACTGAAACAGAGAGTCAATCTTAAACTGAACAAATCTTACACAGCAATTCAAACAAATGCAGAGTAAATCGTTTAAATTGTCTTTATCTGTAAAACCACTAGCCTCTACAACAACTATACAATGCTATTTAGCAATTAATAGCTATCAAATCAGTATTATCTTAGCCTAGGGGCTGTTTTCTCTTTTTTTATATTAATTTCATTAAAATTATATATAGTTAGTGTACCTCTTCTGTAAATTTGTTCTGAAATTCGGCTGGAAAATGGTTGGCCCGGAGATTAGTTAATGTGCGGACTCGCTCCATTTGTGTGTTAAAAGGGACCAGAAGTTCAAACAGGATCACACCCAGTGAGTAGATGTCCACCTTGTAACTGTATGGCTTCCCAGACACCTGTGGTAAAACTAACATGTTTAACAAATCATATAATAATGCGCTGTACTAAGATCAGGAAAATACTTATTGTATTATTTACATTAGCACTATTATTTACTTATTATTTACAATAGCACTATATTAACTAAAAAAAAACTAGCAATTAATTTTGTGAGGATATACAACCAAAAATCTCTTGAGATGTGCCTTTCTAACCTTTTTTTCTTAAATATCTAGGGTTAAATGAAATGAAAAACGTCTTTATTTAAATCAGGCGAAGTTGGGACTAAGAAGTCCCTTCTTCCACTTAACCTAACCTTAGGGTATGCACTGTGGCAGAATCCATTTTAAAAGTAAGAATTTGAAATGGACAATATAATGTTTTGGTTTAAAAAATAAATAAATATAATTTTACTGTCATCACAAATTAGACTAACAGTTTTAAATATTGAAATTATTTTTCAGTTATAAAAATAAAATAAATCATCAGGGTATAATCTAGGTCTAGACCAAAGGTTCCCAACCTTTTAGTCCCAAGGATCACTAAATAATTTATAAAAATATCGGTGTACCACAAGGTATTTTAGATAGATTAAATAAATAATTAAAAGAAGAAAAAAAGTGGACAGATATAATTACTGGAAATACAAATGGGGATTGACACTAGATCAGTCATGTGATTGCACGGAGTCTATCCAATCAATGGATCACATAGTAGCAGAGTGACGCCTAGTCTGTAGAGGGATTAGCCAGCATAAATAGAATTAGTGAGACAGGTCTTAAATGGCTTGATGGATTAGATTTAGCTTTGTGACAGGAGATCACTTAATATTTTTTTATTTTTATTAATATGTAATATCTTTTGGAGCTTTTCCAAGTATAAAACACAACTTTCATATAATTTTAAATTAATAAATGGTAGATGACAAAAAACATACAATATATATATAGTGTGTGTCATAAAAAACTGGTTAAATTTACAGGTTTAGGAGTGTTTTAGAAGGGGTTAAAATAGTAAAGAATCAGACTCTCCATCTTGCCATCTATTGCTAATTCCAATAAATCACAATACAACAATTTATCATTCCAGCTTTTTATGTTATATTTTTCTAACACTTAAACAAATAACTTTTTCTTAATATTATTGAATTAAATCAAAGTCTAAGCAGACATTGATATTTGTCCAATAGGATAAGCTCTTGCACCACATTGGTTCATAATAAATATTATAAGCTTTGCTAATTACAAGTTACATTTATGAAGGCAAACTATAAAACATTTTTTATCACCGTTTGCCAGATATATTTCTTTCTTAAACAAATGCCACTTTTCCATTCAAACGTTCATACAACTGTACACGCTAAAGATCATTATACAGCCTCGTAAGGCAAGTTGCTTTTACATAATATCAGTGGAGGTAGATGAGGTGCAGTATGTAAGTTTGCCTTATCAGTCGAGTAAGCTTTGCCATGTGTTCCCCCTCCCTCACTTATACACTCTCATCAGTCCTCCTGGCCAAAAGACACTGGATCATTCAGTGTTGCTCTTGACTCTGGGCTGTATAGTCATTTTGCGATTGATTGTTCCTCTACTTTTTGAAAGTTGTACTGTATAAGAAGTCTTTTTACCCTTTTTTTTCTTCACTTTCATATTCATACCTGTGAACTATATTCACTAGTTTAATTCTACTACAACAGTTTGAATAAATAACGTGTTTCCTTTCCTTTTGGTAACACGTTTTATTTTTTTGTTTTGTTTTATTGTTTAAATTTTTTGTATGCTACAGTATTAATTTTGTTCTTCACTAATTGGTATTTCTGGCATTAATTCCAAAAAGACTTTCTACAAAATATGATTTTTCATTTTTCAAGGTTGTTGTGATACATTGGTTAAACAATTTAATAATATTTTCAATCTGTGTTTGATAAAATGTTGCCTTCACATTTTTAATCAAAAAGAACTTTTTTTAAAGCAAACACAAAGTTTTTTACAAGTTACTTGTTTGAAAAAAATATATGATAAAGTATGATTGAAGACGTACAGGGAAGACAGTAGGATAAATAATAATTGACACTACACTGACCTGTTCAGGACTCATGTAGAGTTGTGTACCGACACGTGCAGTGTGCCTTCCGTCACCCCATCCATTTAGTTCCTCACCCACACTGACCCACATTTCTACAGGACTCTCCGCCATTGCTGTCACTAGCCCAAAATCTCCCACCTTCACTTGCATATCAGGTGAGAAGAAGATGTTAGATGGCTAGAACAATAATAACAAACATACATTGCAACTCCAGCAGGTTAAGTTTCAAATTTTGGAGCAGTTCACTCAAAATACAATATTTCAGTGACCATAAATTCTATCTTACTAAACAAATAACTAAGAAATATATGTATCAGTTGGACCTCGAATGTCAGTTTGCTGATCGAGGAATAACAAATGTGATTCCAAATAAAATCTTTAGTTCAATTATATAGAATTGCTCGCTGAAATGAGTTAGTCTCAAATATTGTTTTCAGTTTTTTGCTCACAACTACCTTGAATTATCAAGTAAGGGACGCCACCTGCGTTCCTCTCATTTTAGAAACATCTTTTTAAACAATTATTATTTTACTATTTAATTTTAGGAAACTAAGTATATAAGCTTATCTCCACCTAATTTATTTGCTCTCCAAATATAAAAAATAAAACAATTTAAACTTTATAATTAATTACTTTATTTCAACTTTCTTATTTGTGTATTAAGTTTGAACTTACGGTAAAATAAATAATGTATTCAAAAAAGCCTTGTAAAGTATTTTAATTTATAACAGTGTTTTCTATCCTATTATTTAGGTAAACATCTTCAGGCTTAATTATATAGTTGGAAAGTATACAGCATATAACTAATATTTTTTTCCAGATGATATTTTACACTATTGGTACCATTTTATAGTACTCGCAGAAAGTTTTTATTTTTTTTTTTTTATACACCATCGCAGAAAGATTGAGAGTATTCTGCTTTGGGGCATACTTTAAATGAAAGTGAATAGCAGCTTGGTGGTAAAATGGCGACAAAGACATAGAGAAATAAAACCCCAATGAAGTTACATGTGATAAATTTGTTATACAATTTTTTTGGAATAAGGTTACTATGATCAAATATCTACAATGTGCAAGAAGCATTACAAAATAATTTAGTTACAGTTGCTCTAATTGTTTAAGTATTTGAACAGTGATAAAACATTTCTATCTTTATTTTAATACTTGTAAAATTTTATTCAAATTCATTTGATCAGATTTAACTTATTTATATGTACTAATAATAGTGCGATGGCTACTTTAATGTACTTTTATAGAATTCTCATCAAAATTTAGCATTAACAAACATCAAAACAAATATCAATATTTTCAATTTTATTATTGTTGGTTTTATGTATATTGATACTCGTACAATAAACTTGAACTTTTAATCATATTTGGATATGGTTAAACCAAAGCACTTTTTATCTGCTAGCTTTTTTCACTAAATATTTTAAACTCTATAGTAACAGTTAAACAGATATTCAACTCACCTTCAAATCTCTGTGAATGAGGCCTTGCATATGGACATATTCAACAGCTCGAACAATCTGTTCAAAAATATGCAATACTTCTGATCTACACCTATTATAGTTGTTATCTTTGAGCCAATCTTTAAGACTCTTTTTCATACACAATTGCATTTGAATAAACAGATACATCCTAGATGAAGTAAATCCGTTTTGTTCAGTACACTCACTGTTCAAATTCAGTTTTGTCGGTCTCTTTGGAGAATTAGTTTTGTCCACTTCAGTAACATTTGTGTTTGTATCTGTTGAAGAGGTGTCTGTGGGAATGATGATAGCACTGTCTAACTTCTCATCATCTTTTACTTCAGTTTCCTCTATAGAGCCATTGGTGTCAGAAATGGCAGTAGACACTTCTCTGGAAGGTGAGCCAAACACGATGAAAGAGTCATTGTCATCATCATCATCAGCCGAATGAGGTTTAGGTGGTAATACCTCACTCTGAGACAGCCAATCAGGAGCAGTCCAAAGGGATTGAGGTTTCAAACGATTGCGATTGATGACATGCCCGACACTGCGCTCACTATCTGGAGTCACCTGCCCTGTAAGGTCCACTGTGAATGCCTCTCCATTAGAACTTCCAATGTCTCTAAACATAATAATTAACATTAAGTAATAAATTGTATCCAACTAATTCCATTAAGTAGAAAAATGTGTACAAATAGATAATCTAAACTATTTAACAGCTTTATAAGAAGTTTTATATTTCTATATAATTCAGGCAATTTATAAACATTAAAGGAGTGATAATGGCAAAAATAAACAGATCTTCTGTTATTCCAGTATTTTTCTTATACAATCACTATACATTTTTCAAATTTAGTACACTACATTAATAAGGTCTGTTATACTTCCAGAAATAGCAAATACGCTCGAAAATTCCAAATTTAATTTTGATTTTTGAGACTTTTAAGTAGTTAAAGAGTACTTAATTTATTACTATACAGGTTAAATTTACGGCACTAGTCTTAGGCTGTCAGTAAAAAGTGAAAGGAGAGCGGCATGTCTGGTAAACTGTAAATACGTGCAGACACAAAACAAACACAGAATTATTCAGTTTATGAAATCTATCAATGCCATTTGCCGCTTTTTTAGTCACTAGACAAGTAATCTTGTCTAACTGAAAGAAGAAATGCAAATTACAACCCACCCACCCATGCACGTATAGTAGTATTGTCCCAACCATACATATATGGTGAAATTGACCTAAAAGCCCACCCACACACATAAGGTAGTATTGACCATCCGCCCGCCCATACACATACGTTAGTATTGAATCAGCAGGATTTACATATTCTCAAGATATAAAATGTAAGTGAAAAGAACAAAATGGCGGCTGAAAAAATAACTAAAAATCAGCACTGGTATAACACAGCTACTTGGGGACAAAGTGTTAAGGAGATTGTAGGCGATAGGTTGTACAGTCGGTCCTCTTAATACCAACACGGTGTCCGCTCAAAGATTGCCATCAATGAGGACACTACTAGAGAAGTCTGGGGTGTATAATATGTTGGATGGTAGTTAAGGTTCGGATGTTGTCTAGGGAAGAGAACTGAGTATCAGGCTTGTCAGTTACTGAAAATCAGACCAACATGGAGGTAAAGGTTCGGATTCCACGGAAAGCTGTAAGTCCCTTAGTTGCCCTAGCTATTGGGCTATTAACACTTTGAAGCCTGAAGTCTTCAAGCCTAAGCCCGAATATAGATCGGGCGACGCAAACTGGCGTACTCGCCGACGCCCGATAATAGCTCGGGCGCCCATATTTAATTCATTATATCTTTATTATCGGCATATAATCGGGTTTAGGTCATCTGAATATGTCTTTTAGTTATCTGTTATTATATTTTATCGGTCTATTCATTTTTTTTATCTACATCTGGTCTTGGATAAATAATTATCGTAACAGCTGACGTGAGACTTGGAATGAGCGCGCGCCGAGCGGTATTGTTTATGTCAGCATTGTTTATGTTGTTATATTTTGCTATTATATTTATTATATGTTATTATATTTTATCGGTCTATTAATTTTTTTATCTACATCTGGTCTTGGATAAATAATTATCGTAACAGCTGACGTGAGACTTGGAATGAGCGTGCGCCGAGCGGTATTGTTTATGTCAGCATTGTTTATGTTGTTATATTTTGCTATTATATTTATTATATGTTATTATATTTTATCGGTCTATTATTTTTTTTTTATCTACATCTGGTCTTGGATAAATAATTATCGTAACAGCTGACGTGAGACTTGGAATGAGCGCGCACCGAGCGGTATTGTTTATGTCAACATTGTTTATGTTGTTATATTTTGCTATTATATTTATTATATGTTATTATATTTAGCTTATATTATTATATTATTTATATTTAGCTTATATTATTATATCGCTTATATTAGCTTATATTATATTTAGCTTATATGTTATTATATTTTATATTATTGAGACCCATCCCCCCACCAAAGCTGGTAAGCGTGCCAACCGGGGGATGGCTCAAAACAAGTCGAGCGATGGGATCACGGGTGGCAGTTGGAGGGTCAAAATAACACTCGGCAGCTGAGCAAAACTAGTTTATTACCAAAAAATCAAAATAATTAATTGATCAAAACGGCAGAAGGCCACAATAAAAAGAGGCAGAAGGCCGCAACAATAATTTGCAGTTAAATAAATAACAAAACACACAAAATTACCAAGATACTACACAATGATAACAAACGCTATAAACACCACAAACTCTACAAATACCCAAAATTTAACAATCAATCGTTGTATGGCCTATCTGCAGTTTGGCCTGAGACTCCCAAAACGTAAGGAAAATTTATTAACAAAATTTAAAAGGTGACAAACTTAGAAACAAATTTAGATAACCCCCAAATAAAAGTGAAAAATTTAGAAAACGTCTGGAAAACAACAATTAAACCGGCAATTTAGCCCACACATCCCTTGATTCCACCGGGCCAGGAAGTAAGCCGGAATCCCTGGGCAGCTCCGAATTAAAAATTAAGCAAAGCACAATAATCCCCTTTTGGTGAAAGTTTAAAAATTAAACAATTTAAAAGAAAATATAACACGGTACCGTTCGAGTAAAAAATCACTTCAAAATCCCCCCCTAATACACTTAACAAAAAATAAATAACAATAACTAGGACTAAGCATATAAATAAATAATAACAGGATTTAACAATGGGGACCTAACAAATATAAAAATCTAAACAAATGTAACAACCAAATAAACTAATTAAATAACTAACAATAAATATAAATAAATATTAACATCAAAAATATTCTTTATGTATTTTTAAAGCTTTTCTTTTTAAATAAATAAAAAAATATAAGTCCCCATGGCTGTTTCATCAATCACTGTTCCAGTTTAGGCCTAGGCCACAAATTAAACAGTTCCACAAACTTTTTTTTCTTCTTTATATTTCCTGTATTTCACTGTTTTTCTTGGTTTATATATTTTTTTTTTTTTTTTTGTAAAACTTTCAACAGCCCCCAGCTCAGCCGCCGGGAAACAAAAACATGGAAAACACTGACCTGAGGACAGGAGACTTATACCACAGAGATGTAGAGCGGGTAACGGGCGACTCCAGGCTCCAACATGGTCCTCAGGCCAGGCTAGCAGTGCAGAAGGTCGGCAATTCCCCGACGGCAGGCCGAGGGTGAAACGTCCTACTCAAGGACCCTGGACTGTAAGGCACAACACACAGCACATCAAATACAGTCCAGCCATCACAACAAAATATTACACATAACCCTTAAATATAAGTGTGCATGATTTCGCCAAACTTAACATGAAGAGACAAACTTATACATGATTGGAGCAACAAGACAGTGAAAGCTTAACTTTAGGCTATGGAATATTTAACAACTTACAATTTAACCAATTACAAGTTAACAAATTACCAAAGAATAAATTGCGTATATGAACTAAAAATGACAAACTGAAAACCAGGCTATGGAAACATGAGCAATAGGTTATAACATGAAAAGCTAAAGATAGGCTAGGTTATTGTCAAAGAACAAAAAATATGGTAAATCGGTAACTACAACTGTAGAAAGGCTCAACAAAACATTATACAGAACTACTATTAAATATGAAACCAGAGATAATAAAGCAATTAAAGTCAAAAAGGTAACAATGAGCACATGGCTCGAACCTAGGTTAAAACATCTAGACAAAGAATATAAATTTAACAAAACTCTGAAAACACAAGTAAGAACGATTAAATATTATTGAAACAAAATATTTTCACCAAAAGGGTGCTTAGATATTAAAACTCACAAAATGAACACTTACGTTTTAGTGTGTCTAGCCCCTCATAACGAGATTCTGCAGGCAGCACAAGACAACTGACCAGACAGGCCAACCGGACAGAAGCTGCTGGAACACGGAACGAAACGGAACTGGGCCAACGGCTACCAACTACGCGAAACGCAGGGCAAAAACGAATCTCAGGCAGCCTGGCAGACAATGACGAAAAAAAAACGAAACTGTACCGGTCCAAGACCCGGTACATTATTATATGTTATTATATGTAGCTATTTTTTTTTTACATATTTTTGTACTTATTTGTAGCTTCTGTAAAAAATAAAAAAATGTACAACACCTAAAGTTTTGCCCATCATTGAAAAGAGAAGTTTCTCCCCTTTACAAAGATATATAATATAACCTTTTTATGAAATTATAAGGCATTTAAAATTTTTTTAATGTGAACATAAAACCCCCAGGATTCCATGCCAAACGGAGTATTAAGGGCCCAGGCTTCAAAGTGTTAATAAATGGTTCTTTCTGAGGAACAACAGTCAACCTGTTCTAAGGCTAGTAACAATGACTTCACTCATTCACCCCTCATATTCACTCATGTCTTAACGATCGGTGTGTCAATAACGAATAATGAATAACCATGTTATTTTAGTCATTTTCAACGTAAAATCTGTATTTGTATGCCAGGAACAACACCTAAAAAAAATTATTAGAGAATTCATGGTTGGTCACCCTAAACAACCTATCAACTCTTGTCAGTAAAAAATTACTATCTCCATAATTTTCCCTAATTTAAAAACAACAACCCCTCTATAACTCCTACACTGTATAACCATCCAGGACTGCTATGCCAGACATTTTGGGTGATGTTGCGAGTTTTCAATATTTTAATTATTATAATACTTGTTTTGCTAATATTAACATGATTCACATACTAATGGAGAGACTTTGATTGATTGAGAATTTCACTATGCCATTTCAGCAGCTCTGAATTAAAGAGTGAATCTGCAAAATTAGGTTGTATCTACGCATTGCTATTGTTAGACGTTGAGACTCTAATTGCTGATTTAACAAACTAAAATAAATTTAAATGTTCAGTTGAATTTTTTTGTATTATTGCTCAGCTAAGCCGCAATCTGCTGTTTTAGTTTTTTTGTAAAATTATTTTCCAAAATTTCTTTCAGATATTTTTCAGAAATTTGGCAGATGTCTTATTAATTTAAGATGTCTAAAATGCCCATAGCTTTCTTTTCCAATTTATCAAATTTTAAATGCAGCTATATAAAAACTGTTATGCCAAATTTTATGGAAATAATTGTAAAAATTAACATTTTTATAAATTTTATAAGTTGTATTGTTTACAAAACAATGTTTGCAGATTGAGATTCCTGTGTTGGTTTCTTTCTGTACAAAATTCCAGTGGATTTTACACATATGGAATTAGCTGATTCCACATATCATATGCTTTATATTTCATAATAAGATGTTGCTACCCAAAGTTGTCCAGGATATAGGGCCCTTTCTCAGGATCAGGTGATTTAGCTAGTAATAAAGACTGAACTCATTAAATAAACAGCTGCATCACATAAGAAGCCAATGTGTTAAAATATGAGTAGTATATTTCATAAAAACAAATAAATGCATCACACCATTTTTGTGAATTTATATTATAGAATGATGATAAATCTTTAAAATACACCAAAGATTATACTTTGCATTCCAAAGTTGGTCCTGGGTCTCCTGCCAGCCTGGGGGAGGACACTCCATCCATGCATTGAAGTACCTGACGATGTTTTGGTGATCCAGCTTGGCCAACGCCTTCACCTCTCTCATCACCCGTTCTCTAGACTCCTCACTAGGGACAAAACAATGCTCTAACTGTTTAGTGGCATGAGAACTTGGTTATTATTATATAAATGTTTCTGTGTTGTTGCTATTTTCAGGCAGACCGCAATACCATATAATCATTCATGTCCACATAACAATTAAACCTGTAAAATATGCTTGGACAGGCAACATACTATGTACTGCCAATTAATTTGTCCTGTTTATTTCAATTTTGTGTTCTTCAAATGTAAACAATAGCTATATATGCCAATATAGCTGTTGTTTACATTGTCCTATAAGTAGAGCCTTACTTATACGACACAAACAGGCCGTAATTATGTCGGATAAGTAAAAATGTTGGATAATAGAGAATGATGATAAAGGCTTTAAATAAATTAATTTTATTAAGGATTTACACTAAATGCTTTACAAACAAACAAGTTTTTTTAAAAAAAGCAAACGTATTACTGTAAAATTTTTCAAAAACAAAGTATCTAATCCATTACCCTAATTATATTTTAAGTTTATCTCTCAGCTATCACAACTCTTTTATGTTTGGGAGTCATTTCACTAGATCTAATTTCAATACAACTATAATACTGAACAACAAATATACAAACACTTTACTATGGTACTGTAAAGAAACAAATAATAATTTTGTTATAAACCTAACTTAGCAAATACAGTTATGTGTTAAATAGGCCTTGCACAATAAATTACCACATAAAACAAATTTAATACAACAAACTAATACATGTAACCGGTCAGGAAACTACTGCAAAAAATTGTACGAGTTACACAATAGCTATTCTCCCTTCCTTCAAGTACTGTCTGTCTTAAAAATACCATACACTCAACACATTGACCAAAGTTATAGCCTGCTCACAAGGTACAGTCCCCACTCAACATAACGTCAAGTACAGTAAGCAACAAACAGTGCTCTGGTTGGGACAAAACCTAGCCAAGAATATACAAATTTATTCATATGGAACAAAAATACATTGTAGTATATTATTTTCTGATAATTTAATAATATTATTGTTTTTGGACGAGTACATCGGTTAAGACAAAATGTCGGCAACCCTTTGTCGGATTACGAGGTTCTACTGTATATCATCAACAGGTGGTATTCTTAAAAGTCACTATATTAACAAATAGTTACAGCACAAGTTGTTTAAACACATAACACTGACATGTGGGACTGAGCTCAGTAGTTGAAACTGGCAGTTACAGTATCAAGCAAAACTGAGAGTTAAAACTTAAATATAAGAGACATAACAGATATACTAAACATTATTTTGAATAATCAAAACAGATCATACTTTATAAGCTAATTTTTACTTCACACTTTTATTGTTCTTTTATAGAACTAATCTCACTAAGTTTATTGCAGTGTTCCTCAAATTTGAATATTTTGGGAAAGTAGGAAATTAAATTTCAGTACCTGAAATAAGCAACATTAAACACTCACTACTTCTTAGAAACAAAAGTATCTAGGGAAAATCAATGTTTTACTAAAGTACCTGTTTGGAAGAGGAATTCTCTTAACAGCATAATGACAGTCATCAATCTTGTTTCTTGCCTCAAAGACAACACCAAAACCGCCTTTCCCTAGGCAATGGACTGGCACAAAGTCTGTTAAGAAGCGAGACTCAAAACTTTCACTGGATCGAGACATAAGACTAGACCCAGAGGGTGTTGTGGAGTCACTTGAACTATATTGCCTTAGAGTATCCTTCATGAGCATTATCTGTACAACAACATTGTTCACTCAATAAAAAAATAATCCTTACGTTTATCACTCTTTGATACTTGAATTTTTACAAAAATTTACAATATTTTATAAATATAAAAAAATGTAAAAGGCTTGAATCACTTAAGTAGTTTTTGCTGCTGAATTTGAGATGATGTATTTATAGATTTTGTCAGAGCTATCTATTAGAAAAATAAGCTAGATCCAATTTTCAGTGTATGAATGCATGAGTATGTAGCCTACCTGATTTGGATGTTTGATAAGGATTTAATTTAAAGTTACATTAAATTCAAACATGCAAATAAGGTAAACAGACTTATATTTACGGAGATCCACGGATGTGTGAGCATGCATGAAAACAGAATAATATTGTGAATGGGATATTGCAACAAATGAGGTAGGAAATGGTAAATTTACCAAAAATGACAATTGCACTAAATAAAACTGAAGAGAATGTGACTTTCATCATTGTAACAACTCATGGTGATTTAAGAATTCTTTTGTTTATCAACTATAAAGTATATTGTTTCTCTGTTTTGATTAATAAATAATTGTATATAGGTTGTAACTTTTTATATTTTTGCATATTTGTTCATTGGTATATTTAAAAAAGAAAGCATATTGGTATATTTATAATTTTTTTGAAAGTTTACATGTTTTAAAAATGTGAAATTTTCTTAAGTTAGTTAAATTATTAAAAATTATCTGCCACCATTTTAATATACTAAACAATAATAGTTTAGTATATTAAAATAAAATATTTGTAGACTGAAACATTTTTACTTATTTCTAAGTGTGATTTAACAACTAAAAATTTGTTTACAATTCTTTCCATGACATCAATATCATAACATGAAACTTTAAGCTGTTTAATTCCTAACCAAGAAAACTAGAATACAAGAAAAGTCTCACACGCATCTTGCCACTCTACTCCATTGACAGTGCCATGTTGACTGGTGCCCATGCATTCTTTATTGGAAATGGACACCACCCTTGATTAACGCAATACACGTCGTAATGACTCATATACTATTGTTTTTTTAAACTTGATTCCTTCACAGTTCACTTCTTTCACTTGTTAATGATGTTCAATGCTATTTATACAGAAAAATAAGTAAAATATATAATTTCTACTATCGAAAAAACATCTAGTTTACTATAATTATTGTAATAGTAACATAATGTTACAATTTAGTCCACTATACCAACATACAATATATACACCACAAATTCTGTGCAGAGAATTAATTTACAGAAATAAAAAAATATAACCAAACTAACATTCATTTACATAACCAACAATCAGTAGCAGCAAATGCAGAAAATTGTAAACAAAGGAACAATGGTAGGCACCTGTGACATCAACGTGCACGGCACATGCAGCTCATGAGCCCTACCTTGTGTTCTAGTTTCCTTGTTCCTAACCACATAAGTTTTTTTCAATCAAATGGGAACTTTAGATCAGAGTTTATTAAAGTTTATAGTAAGATCAATAGTTCACAAAAAGATAGCCAGAGTTTGATAGTCATAGTCTATTCTACTTGGTAGAAGAGTTATAACTGACCATATCATTAAGAAGGATAAAATGTGCTCACAGTTTCTGGAGAGCTAAAACCAACTACACCTTTAGTCACATGCCTGAATATGCTCTGTAGCACTCTTTGAACATGCCCATTTAGTAACAACTGATCAGTCTATGTTCTCTAGCATCTAAAGATACAAATGGCATTGGACATTTATTCTAACTACTTTTTAGTCTTGTGTTTGATTTAGTGGATTTTCCTTTGCGTCTATAATGATGTAACATCACTATCAAATCAACTTATACAACAAAACCAATTCTTTTCAAGTAAGTTTACAAATTAGAATATCAGACGAACTCAGCTTGGAAATTATTGTTCCAAATGAAAACAAATATGAGAAATGAGCTTTGTTTGAGCAGCTAACAATGCTTTAAGACAAAACATACTAGGGACATCAAATAATTAATTTAATATTTGAACAGCATGGATGCAAGTTACAGCTCATAAATATTTGTTAATGTTCAGTTCCCCACCACAAACTCAGCTGGTAAACCATAAACTGACTGACACAACTCACCTGGCTGCATGGGAACTGACTGCTGGGGGCAAGTCTCCGCTGTATTAGTATGTTAACAACAACAGCTGTTGTTACACTAATTAAAAACACTTCTTTCCTGTAACAGAAAAACACTATAAATGTCTTTCAAATTTAAGTTTACCCTATTTGTTATACTATAAATTTCTAACATTTTTATTTAATAGCATACCAATACTTGGGAACTCTATGGGCTATCTGGTTCATCAGACTTAAAACTTATCCTCCACTCCCATATACCATGTTTTTTCATGGGCAACCTTTTGTTTGATGACATTATTATTTAGTTTTAATTCTTAATATCAACTGTTTCAGCAATTTCACATCAGTTTTAAGGTTGAATTCAGGCATAATGAAAAATAACATTTAAACATAAACTAAGCACATGTTAATGCACGTATGGTGGCATTAACCCACCCACCCATACACATACTTACGAGAAATACAAATTTAGAAAATGAGCAATCATATTTTCCATGGAGGTAGGTAAAATATAACCACTCAAAATTTTATTTATATAAAGAGATTTAGCCTATTTTCAAATTAAACTAAAATAAAGCATTTCAGTATTAATTGTTTCACCACATAACCTATACAGATCGCTGATACAATAAGCCATCCCACTCTTCAATTATGTATTGATTCCTCTGTAAGATGGGCTAAAGATAGCATACCACTGAACCTTTGCAAAACTGTGATGATTTCGTTCATAAGTAAAACTAATCCATCATTATTCTTTAATGACATTACTGGCTGTAGAATTTAAAGAGCGTGCTGTCCGCAATTATGGCGTCCTCATAGACTCCAAATTGATCTTCTCTGAACATGTAAACTGTGAAACTTGTATTAAAAGCAAGGAGGAACTTGGATAATGTCATGTGGATTGCCAGGTATTTCAATGACAAGCACGTTTGTTTAACACATTTGACAAGTCCTTGGTTCTAGTTCTAAGTCACCTTGATTATGCCACTGTTAATTTGAATAGGGACTGGGTGTACAAAATGCAGCTGTGAAGGCCGTCCAGAGGAAATTCCTCTCATGGGTGGAGTGGACATTTCCGGAGCTAGGTGAAGTGGAAGGAAACGTGTTCAGAACTTAATTTTTCAACTTATTCAACCTAGCTCATCGAGCTCAGCCTGGCTTGCAATTTTTTTACATAGTGCTTCATGGCCAAACTGGATCAGTTGGACTTCTATTAGTCTAGAATATAACTTTCACTCAAGAGATCCGTTTGCTTGCTCATAGTTCGGATTGTGTGATTAAGTGGTTAGATGTGCTATCATTGCTAAAATGCTTCACTACCGAGATAATCAGAAAATGTACAAAGAAAGATGAGGCCAATAAAGCCAATATAAATTAAAAGACGGTCATCACTAGCAGTTTCTCTAATTCTTAATCTGCATTTGCAGTTGATTAATTAATCATGTTTGATGCTATTACATGAAGTGATTGTTTTTGTGCATACAAATAAGTGACTGCAATTACAATTAATCACTCATTCATAGGTCAATGACTGCAGCAAAACAGAAGCGATATTTAAAAACTAGTCTCATATCTAACCCAATCTTATGCAACACTATAAAAGATAGTAGACAACAATTTGAAATAACAATGTAATACTTAGCTCTTAAATTCTAAAATAAATTCACTAAAAGAGGCTATGGATTTAAAATTTTAAAATGGAAAGCTACTATGGATGTAAATGATAGAAGTGCTTCAAAGGGTGGCCATCATAGATATGATTCAAGGAATAAGATCGTTTTAAGAGATCTGTTTTATTTAACTGTTTAAAAATAAAATGCCTCATATAAGTTTAAAATTTCTACAATTTATTCCCGACAAAATAAAATAAATTAGGCATATTTTTAAACAAAAACTTAATAATTACCAAATTACTCATCCTTATTATTCTTTTGAAGAATATTTAGACTGCTGGAGTAAATGTAGTTTGCATGGCTTATTATAGAAATGTTATTGTATTTATGGAATTTAAACCTATTTAGCTGTATCAGACAATATGTATAAAGAACGATACTTTTCAAACTGTATTTTACAATATCGAGAACATGAATACAGAAGTTTTACTGTTGAATATGTTCAGAAATCAGAAGATTATTTTCAAACTTTTCTTATGGAAAATATTTAAATTTAAAAATTATTGTATTTCAAAATTACAATAATTTAATCTTTTATTATATGAGAGCTTTCGTCGTTGAAGACTACATGAACAGACTAATACAGAACTGATTCAAAATAACAAATATTTATATATACAGTAAAACCTCGATTTAACGGACTCCGATTTAATGTACTTCGGATTTAACGGACAGCTTACAGCTGCATTACAGTACCTAAGTCAATAATGTAAGATTGAATTATTGGATTTTTTAAATAAAATAATTTTCAAATTATATCATTGTATGTATTAAAAAGATAGTTGTTACTTTGAAAACAAGGCAGTTGAAACTCTCCTCCATTTGGTATAGGGGGTTAATATCTAACCCAAGAACTAATATTTCATTTGTTTATCGAGTGAAATTTACTTGTTTTGTAAAATATTTTTCTAATTAATTATAAGGTAATTTTTAACTAATCTTAACCGGTTTTTCAGTAGCTTGGCTCATGTTACATTACAAATAAGTTACTGACTTATTTGAATTTCTGAAAATCTTTTGTAACAAAGATGAAAATGTCAGCTTTTACTGTGATAATCCTCTTATTATAATTATATAGAAAATTAGAATCAATTGTGCAGTAAACTGATTGTTCTACGTAAACTTATTCTAAATACACCTTACAAAAATACATTTAGAAGACGTAATGTTGTTGAAAATTCATATTTGATAAACGAGTATATAATATAATTTACTCACCACCAAAACCAAAGGGAGGTGACGAATATCTGTGGCACAACCACAATGTCATCTGGTGACTCAACAACAGGCACATCTTCTTGAGCTGTGTCATTGTGTTCTGTGTCATTTGCAACACAGATGGTAGTGTTTTGTTTAGGCTCAGCGCTGATGTACAATACATAGCCATTCCCTGTCACATACATTCATATTTTACATTTGCATTACTTTAAAGAACATTTGAACTTGTCCATTTAAATTGCACTTCCCAAAAAGCAGCTATTAACTAATTCATATTTTAAAATCAAAGCTGTTCAACTCTTAGCACGTCACAGATGCCATACAGCGCATAGGCAAAATTTCCCAATTTGGTGTAACTAACAATGAGGTGGCAGCAACTCCAGTTTCTTCTTAACCTTCAAAAATGCAGGTGCACTTTTGTGATCTGTGCTAAGTAGTTCTTACACACATATACAAAATTCTTTTTAATCCTATTGAAAGTTGCTACAAAAAACTATAATTTTTATAACACATTCTGAATGCCGTAAGTTAACCTTAACACTGAGAGTTAACATACCATTGACATATTCTGAAGCGTAGAGGACTGACAGTGCTGTGGTTTGATTGGTGTCATCCTGAGTGGAATCTGTCGTCAGCTGTTTTGATTCTGAATTGGGCAGTCCAACTGCAGTGCCTTTAAGAAATGCAACTGTATTTACAAGATTGTTTACTTGATTATCCAAAGAAGACAAGTGATTAGTACAGAATAATGTTGTATTAGTTGAGTTTGAGGAATCAACTAGTGCCAATACAAAGAGGAATAGTATGCTAAGTACAGTAGAACTAAGATCCTGTGTATTTTTGCACTTGAAAAATTAGCAATGATAGTGATCACAGTTTTCATATCAGCTTGTCTCACTAACTAACCTTGATAACCAAGCATTGCTGGTGCTCTTCCCACTCCGGTTTGTTTACTTTCTATATACCTATATCAGAATAACTTAGATAACACTGCTAGCAAAGCAGTAATCAGGTCTTGATAGAACCTTATAAAAATAAAATCATATTTAAGATACTGAGGACACTATTGTGAATGCCATGATGTTTGGCATGCTCTGTTCTCTCTTATATGAAGTGAAATAAATTAATATTATTATTAATGTTTTTCTGTGATAAATTTAAAAATACATATTTAAATATAAATTAATGTTTAATGATTCAGGAGATTTTTGTTATATTTTTGACACAATAATGGTTTTTAGTTTAATCTCCATTAACACGTTCACTGCTGAAATCGCCCAACATTGTGCATGCCCCAGGCTGAAATATAATAAATTTTTATTTAACTTATAAATAGTCCCATTGTAGCCAGAGTAGTGTCAGAAGGTGTCCAGGTATGGAATTAGGCCAATTCCATTGACGTCATTTCCGGTGCGTTGATCAACGTTGTCCGCCTGGGGCGCCGGTAAGCGTTACTCAGCTGGCAATTGTTGACAATTTTCTACAGTCCCATTATTGATAATTGCATAACAGAATAAATAAACAGTTTTACAACAACAAAAAAAACTTCTTCTGTCGAAAAAATAATGTTTAGTCACGATAATAATAAGTTCGCGCACAATGTTATCGAATGGCATGAGAATGTACAGTTAGTCCTAATAATGTATGGTAATATAAAAAATGGGTATACTAAAAATAAAAAACTATTTACAACACTTCCCACCGCCATTGTTACACTATATTTCACTCATGAATGTCCTCGTGGAACTTGTCGAAAACTATCATCCATTGCACAAACATTACTTATAACAATCCTAAAAAACACTAAAACGTAGAACTGATACCACAAACACAAAAATGGTGGTATCCAAAAACGAAGTACATCGAAATGTTCACAAAGACCGGCACAACAAGCGACAAGCGACACAACGTTCCCGGGCAATGGCTAACCTCACACGGAGTCAATATATTTCAAGGACTGTAGGATCATTGTACAACGCTGCCCGCCACACGCGCTACTGCGGCGCATCGTTGATCAACGTCGCCCGCATTCAACGTGTTAATAAAAATAAACTTTGACTTTAAATTTAATGAGTTTGAGGATTACTTAAATAGTAGTCATTAATTATTACAGTGTTACTTAATAATAATAATAACTAACTATAGCAAATTAATAAAATCTAAAAATACTAATTCAATAATAAGGAAAGCAGGCTTACATTTTTTTTTTAATTCTTTGGAAGTTTATTTTTTATTTATTTATTTATTCTTAAGACGCCGATTGTCAAGATATGGGCGAATATGGATTTCGATTTAGTGTGATGAGTGTAGATGAAGTTAACACACACATAAAAAAATAAAAACACTCATAGAGATATTTCAAGGTTACTCGCCTTATCTTCAGTCTGTCACAGAAGAGGGTTGTTAGTGGAAGACAGTCTCTTATGTGATAGACTGGAGATAAGATCAATGACCTTGAAATATCTCCATTGTTGTTTTACCTTTTTTGTGTGTTAACTTCCGAAGGGCTTACCAAAGGCATTTTTTTAAAGGGAATGCTTTCTTGTTCTAAACAAAATTCAGGCACTTACCTTATTTTGAAAAACTAATTTAATGATAAATTGACTACATAAACCATTTTATAAAATCTGACTGATAAATAAATTGTAACATATATTTGAACACAAGGGCCAACAGAGGGAGTAAAACAAATCGATAAATTAAGATAAAAACATTAACAAGTCTGATTGGTGAAACAGCAGGGACAATCCTGACAGGCAATGTACAAGTTTAAAAGAGTAGTAAGCAAGGAGTCAGCATTATCCATGACATGCTATCTCACATGACACTTGTCAAACTGTACTCTCTCGCAACAAGAAATCATCCCTCGCCTACCTCATGGTCTCAACAAGTGACAACACTCTGTTTCCTAAATCGAAATCACTTTCAGCAGAAACATTCCAGCACCGATGATGGGCAACAGTTTTAACTTTTCATAATAGAAATAGTAGTGACATAGGATAAGATGAGAATAGGAAAAATGTCACAGCGTAAACAAGTTGCATGGAGTGAATTGTGTTTAAATAAAAACATGAATGTTCTATATTTATAACGACTAATTAATTGGTACTATAGTAAAAAAAAATATATTTTTTTTAAGTAAATATTTTATAGCAAAAATTATCTTATTTTCAGAATTACTCTTGTAATATTATTCATTCGCTCCTCATCATTAAGCCGATCACAGAGATATGGGCGATTAATAACCCAATAGCCAGGCAACTAAGAAACCTACAGCTTTACGTGGAATCCAAACCATGACCCCTTTTTTAAATAGCAATAATCATATAACGATAATATTTGAACAACTGTTGTTAATAGGTGACTTACTTGTAACAGGCACTGGATGCCAAGGTATTTGGAGATAGAGACGTTCATCAGCCACCAGGTGACGACTAAATGATCCTGCCAACAACAGATCCAGCTTCTGCTGCATGCTAACACTCTCTTGGATGTATAACTGGGAAAGATTTTTTTAAAAGCATTTAGATAATGTGCACTGGGTACATAATAAATGTAAGTTTGGTCTACTGGCAGAGCGAGCAATGTGGAGAGGCAGCCAATCAGCATCACTCACACGCATCATCATAGCAACCAATTCGCTAATAGCATTTGTCCTTCAGTTGTTTGTTGTGGCCGTACACATTATTGGGCTCTTCCCACGTTAATTTATTATAACAATATAGTGTAATATAGTTCCCAAAAAAAATATAGTAAAGTAGATATATCAATAATACACTGTTAAATTTGATTATTTTGACATATATTTTGAGAAATGAGACTTTTACCAAAATAAGTTTGTTGAAGCTTTTTTATAATTATGGCAGATATTTCAGAGCATCTAATAGAAAATGTCACTACTATTAAGATTGATGATAGATAGATTTATATTTACTGTACTATTATAAAGTTAATTCTAAAATAATTTATTCTTAATCCTTACAACAACAACAACAAAATAATGTTCTGATGTCATATATTGGAAGTTCTTAAACGAAGGGGGAGTCTTATAGAACAATAACAAAAACTAATCAGAAACACAGTAAACCACCAATATAACAGTACAATTGGCCCTGCCTAAAGGTGCGTATGGCCTTGACAAGAGGTTAATAGAAGCAGGAGGACAGGGTGAGGGTCCTTTTATAAAAACTATATACTGACCAGGTAATTGAAAACAAGAAAATATTAGATACCGGTGTAATAGAAATACACAGGTGACTTATCATTTTGCATTAATTCTATATGTAAATATAACCTATGTTTTTAATTCATTGCAACTAATTATTACTATTTTTTAATCATCTATCTAATGTTTACTAATTTGAATCAAGTTATTTCTGTTAAATAGGCCTAGAAGACATTCCTAGTGACATAGTAACAATTCAATATGTTTCTCATTTATTTAACCCATTGGCCTACTTGGACAAGACCATCTCGCCACTTGCGCTAAGCACCGTAAAATACTTCGACGAGATTGTCTCGCCGTCTAGTAATTCTTAGTTTTTCTACTAGATAGCAGTTGTATGCAGTCAAGAATGTTGATTACTGTATGCTATAAAAACAGGAAATGAAGACAGGAAATTGTTTTGGTTGGCAAACCTGCAATTTGAAAATCTATATATTTAATTTCGTAAAGCGAATCGGTTGCGTCAAAATTCCAAGCGTTATACTTCACCTACTGCCTTCAGAAATGGCTCATTTTAAAGCTCTGATATTGTAGATGGCGAGAAAAACAAAAGTTTTGTGATCCGCCTTAAGGGATCCACCCCATTAGTCCTTAAAGTTCCCATGTTAATCTTATGGGAAGAAGGCTTCTAACTTTTCTGTGTTTTATACTGTGGTAATATGCATTAAATATTCCAGCTGTTAGTAAGACAAATGAAATATTCCAGCTGTTAATGTTTTATACCCAAATTAACAAGGCGCAAGACAAACATCTGTAAACTGAACAAACCAGTGTTTACACATAGGTAACTTTGTTTGAGTTTTACAAAACTATTAATGCAATATTATACATTATAACAGCAACATTTGTACTTTATTTAAGGGCTTTTGCCCCTACAAGCCACAAGTTAGAAATTAAATATCCAACTAGTTTTGTGACAGCTGACTAATGTAAATAAACTGTAGTGAGTGAGTAAACATGGCATGGCGCGAGCCTATACGAGGTAGTGAGATCGATCTTTATATTAATGACATTTTAATATTGAGTGATTCGGATAGTGAATACATATAAGAAAATAATGAAGACGATCTTATGCATTGATTGAGGGAAAATGACCATGAATGTAACTACAGTGACAGCATTAGTTCTGACGATGCAGGCGCCGAGTTCACAGAAGTAGATCTAGAAAACGTTGAAATTGACAACTCTGTAACTGATTTACACACTGAAAGATTAACACAAATTAACATGACAATTATTAGCAATGCTAATTTTTTATGTTAATCTATGAATACATTTTATTTGTTTTATATTGAAAAATATATGGTCATGTATACTATAAAAAGTCCAAATATAATTTAGACTATAATGATTTTATTTTCAAAATTACCAAAAATTAACGTTTTAATTTATTGTTATCTTACTTTTTCATTACCATTCTGTATTTACTTGTAAATTTGGACATACTTCTTCGAATGATAAATAAATAAAATAACAATATTAATTTTAATTTTACTATGAAAATACTTAAAATTAACACAATTAACATGGTTAACTATCTATGAATCTATTTTTGTTATTGTTGTAACTTCTAAAATTTTTTCAGTGGTATATGAGATATGAAAAAAAAATAATTTTTGGAAAATGTTAATTTTACCAAAAAAATAACAAAAACATAACATAAATAACAATAACATTACAATTTCTCCCCTAATTTCATGAAAAAAATAGTATATAGGATATCACCAATACTCCGCTAAATTTTCATATAAATATTTGCACTAGAACTAAATTAATACAATCGAAAACTAAAGGACTACATTTTAGGGAACACTAATAGAGTTCCTATTTTGTAACATCTGTGTGATCATGACATATAATACTGTTAGATAATAAATGGAACTTTAATATTTGTTTAGGGATATTTAAAATATTTATTAGTCTTTGGTTAAATAATTTAAATAGTTCTGAGAACGGTTAGTACAGTCGAGTCCATGAGCACGATTAAGCTGGGCCATCTCTAGTAGGGTTAGTACAGTCGAGTCCATGAGCACGATTAAGCTGGGCCATCTCTAGTAGGGTTAGTACAGTCGAGTCCATGAGCACGATTAAGCTGGGCCATCTCTAGTAGGGTTAGTACAGTCGAGTCCATGAGCACGATTAAGCTGGGCCATCTCTAGTAGGGTTAGTACAGTCGAGTCCATGAGCACGATTAAGCTGGGCCATCTCTAGTAGGGTTTTTTGCCTTAACTCCTTCTTTATTGGTGTGGTTTTCTGTGTTTGTAAAAACTGATTTCAAAATATATTAAAGAGAACACATTTTGAACAAACTTACTGATGAAATTAATTAAAGAATCAATAGGAATTTATAACCGGATGATAACTTACCCACAAAATGACGCTTACACATACAAGGATCACAAACTTGTTTTAAAGTTACCTGCAGTAGGCCTACCATTTAGACAAGTTTGATAACTGTAAGTAATAAGGTATGAAACATGGCTCGGATTGAACTTTCCGTTTCTACCCTTCAACATCAATAAAGGATTATTTTTCAAAGAGTAGAACAGAAAAGTTAAGGAAACAATAGAAAAAGTGAACGGTGTCTGTTTCATTGAACATAAGTCTAGTTAAGCTAAACAAGTATAAACATAGTCAGCCGTGCAATCCAAGTCTGGAGCAGTAGACTGATTGCAGGCGAATGTTACTTATGCAGGGTAGTGCACGAATTAAAGCCTCTCTACAGCTCTCTCAATTCAAATCGAAAATTTGCCAAACTTACAGATATGATGGACCAGAATAATTTTAGCATCTTAACAACTAAATACAACTAATTTTAACTTCTGTCTGATGTGTTATTGTAAATATGATAATATTTTGATTACATGTAAATATATCAAAACTATGCATTAAACTCAATAGATCTACTCATCTATCTTAGTTGAGATTTCTTCAGAAAATCACTACTTCAGATTAAATTGAGAACATCATTTAGACCACTCTTCTGTACGAATTAAACATCAAATAGTAATCAAGCATAACTTCAAGAGCAGCAATAGTGTTGATAATATAGACTTCTTTCTTGATAGTGAGACAATATTAAAACTAAGATTATTCATTCAACATTTATACCCAACTCCAATCTGTCATCTTTATTATTATTACTGTATATTAATGTTACATGAGAGACAAAGTATTATTACAAACAATGTTTGACAATGCCACTACCATCTTCCTCTAGACCTTGGAGAGAAAATCCTAAGGACTAACTAAGTAACTTTCACATCCTTTATAAGGCATTAGTTCCTGGCTATTTTACTCTGTGTATTTAAAATGTTATTTACCAGAACTAATTAGCTGAAAATTAGTATTCTTTAAAAAAAAAAAAAAAAAACAAAGTACTGGTATTATTTATAATATATATTGTATTCATCATAGTACAGTGGAAATGTTCACAATGAATTATATTTCCTGAGTAATTAACAGACGTTATTTAGTTTTAAATAAGTGGAATGGAATGTTTTAAAAGTAAGTACTGTTTTAAGAATTCTGCTGTTGTACCACTACAGCTGGCATTCAGCACATGCAAGTTGTGTACCACTATCTGTTGGCAAGCCACAGCCACAGTGTTTTAAGGTTCTTTAAGAATTGTTTAAAATGCACACTATAAATGAAAATACCATCGACTGTGAAATGCGTGATGTGAAACATTTTCTTAACGCTAAAGATGTGGAAGCAGTTGACATTCACCGTGATATCTCTGGCGTTTTTAGAGAAAACATAGTAAATGGTGGGATGGTATGGAATGGGTAGAGCTTTTAAAGACGGCCGTATGAATATGCATGATGAGGAACAAAGTGAACAATCTCAATCATTACTGATGACTCAGTTAAGTTGATAAAAAGGTTAGGGAGAACAGATGCTTTACAATTTCATTATTATCTAGTGAGTTTCCTCAAGTCGCAGAATTTTTATGAAATTGTGGCAGAACGTTTTCAGTTTGAACGTTTGAAGTTGATATGCTCACGCTGGGTTTCGTAAATGATGACGGAGAATCACAAAATTAAACATTAATCCAGTTATTTTACATTCCTAGAGCATTACAATTAGGGTGTCCAACTTAGCGCCAGAATCAAAACATCAATCTACAGAACCACATAATTCAACATCACCCAAGCAAAGCAAACAATTTTATTTTGAAAAATCCTGAAAATAATTTTATCATAACTATCATTTTCTGGGACAATAAAGGTGTGTTGCTGGTTGAGTTTTTGCCTCAAGATAAATGCAGCATCTTATTGTGAGACATTAAGAATTTGAGTTGAGCAAAACAAAAGGTGTAGCATGCTGAATGCAGGTATCATTTTCCTTCATGACAATGCTTGCCCCAAAGCGGCAAATCAAAAAGAAGAACTGATCCAATCATTTGGCTATGAACAAATTTAACATCTACCATACAGTCCCAATCTGTTGCCCAGTGACTTCCATTTTTTCTTAAACTGGAAGAAGCTTCTGGGAGGTCAAAGACACGACGACGCTGACGATGTCAAAGCAACCGTGCTGTAGTGGTTGTCCAGTCATGCGGCAGATTTCTTCAAGGAAGGTTTTCAAAAGTTGGTTATACGATATGACAAGTACCTCAACATTGATGGAAATAATCTTGAAAAATAGTTTGAAGTACAGGCTTTCATATTAAAATAATTTTGTTCCTAAAAGTAAACTGTTTTTTTTTGTTTTATTAAAAAATTATGTATGATTACTTTAAAAACATATCTTATATCTTAAAGGAGGAATTTTTTTACATTCCAATCTTGTTGAAAACAATTTCAACAGAATTTTTATTTAAAATAATTGATCTTAGCTATTTTTATTTAAGTATTACTGTGTTTTTTCATCAGAAAGCATATGAAAAATATTAAATAGGCTAAGGTAGAATAATCGGCCAATAAATACCTGTTTTTGGTGCATGCCCACATAAAGGGCTGGAGAAGAGGGTAGAGGGTCGTCTCCAGGACCAAGGGGTGGTTGTGTGCCACTGAATAAATCTACATCTTCAACCTGACCTTGAGCTAGGTTCCATGCACTCACAACTGGTGCATCAAACTGGAACAGAACTTGACTTACATCAGACAGCCTACGCCAGACATTTTATTAGTAGTTAGAGATATCGGTAAACTAAGCAAATTGAAAAAATCCACTAACTATACAAATTTAGACATACATTACAACATAGCTAAAATTAATTTTGTTTACTCGGGGAAAAATTAATTTCATTATAGATAGAGTTGGGAGAAGAAAGACAGATAGTGAAAACCCTCATCAAATACAACACCTGGTGTAGGTATGTGTTAGCAATATTGCCTTATTGCTACACTCAACTAATTTTTTTTACTACTTGATAAATTAGGCCTAACATAATGGTGAATGAAATATAAAAGAACACTTAACGAGATACAATATCAATTTGGCCCTGTCTGTCGATCAGAAGAAAGCAAAAGCATTTAACAATTCCATGATATACTTGTAGGTTCTCTAGATGTTTAACAATTCCATGATATACTTGTAGGTTCTCTAGATGTTTAACAATTCCATGATATACTTGTAGGTTCTCTAGATGTTTAACAATTCCATGATATACTTGTAGGTTCTCTAGATGTTTAACTTTGCCTGAAGTTTTGCAAATCTCTTATTTTGAATTCTTTATAAGTATCAGCAATCACAATATCTACAGTATTAATTTGATTATCTGACACCTTTAAATCCACCAGATTCTGTTATAGTCAGGGGAGTATATAGTAGAGTATGTGTACTGTGTCGCTTGATGAGCCATCCGTCAAAAGTGTGGCAATCCCTTTCACCAGTGTTGTATTGTGTATTATGCATTTGAATGATAGCAAAACTACTCGGAGAGCTTTCGACTCACTCATTTTTATTTTAGGTTAAAAAATGTCATTCTGAGTGGTACTACATCGCTGTATTTAGTTGAGTGAAGTGTATCTAAAGTCTAAGTAAATTAGATATCACTACAATATAAGAATGTGCATGTTGCTACATAGAGTAAATTTACTCACTTAACTTGTATTTTCTGTTTGTTTACACAGGTCTTTCTTATCTCTTGTTAATATGGTCTGGCCTTTTCACTCCTAATGGTAGATTCTGAAGTGCAAAAACTGACTTAAGAATGTGAATCATCTTCTTTTCCAAGTGAACTGTCTTCTAAATTACTATGCATATTTGCACGCACTATTGTACATGATTTACTTTTTATTTCTAGAATATAAAAACATAATATTGATTGAAATATAAGTTTCTTGATTAGCATGTTACGTGTTGGTATATATCATATAAATTAACATGTACGTCTCACAACACTATAATGACTAGATGTTGAGTCAAATATTTATATGGTGATCGATTTCGTCCATCTATGAAATCGATCACCATATAAATATTTGACTCAACATCTAGTCATTATAGTGTTGTGAGACGTACATGTTAATTTATATGATTGAAATGACTAAAGAACGTTGTATACTATTGTTCTTTCTCGTTATTAATTCTTACTAATAATTGTTTAATGCATAATTGGAATTATTTATAACTTTTAAATTACAGAACCGTTTTAAATCACCCGTCCACCCACACACATACAGTGGTGTTGACCCACCCGCCCACCCACATACGTACAGTGGTGTTGACCCACCCACCCACCCACATACGTACACTGGTGTTGACCCACCCACCCACACACGTACAGTGGTGTTGACCCACCCACCCACACACGTACAGTGGTGTTAACCCACCCACCCACCCACATACGTACAGTGGTGTTGAAACCATACGTACAGTGGTGTTGACCCACCCGTCCACCAACCCACATACGTACAGTGGTGTTAACCCACCTGCCCACCCACCCACATACGTAGAGTGGTGTTGACCCAGCCGACCATCCACACACGTACAGTGGTGTTGACCCACCCGCCCACCCACACACGTACAGTGGTGTTGACCCACCCGCCCACCCACACACGTACAGTGGTGTTGACCCACCCGTCCACCCACATATGTACAGTGGTGTTGACCCACCCGCCCACCCACACACGTACAGTGGTGTTGACCCACCCGTCCACCCACATACGTACAGTGGTGTTGACCCACCCGCCCACCCACACACGTACAGTGGTGTTGACCCAACCGCCCACCCACATACGTACAGTGGTGTTGACCCACCCGCCCACCCACACACGTACAGTGGTGTTGACCCAACCGTCCACCCACATACGTACAGTGGTGTTGACCCACCCACACACGTGGCGTATTACAAAAAGTAACCTGCTGTGCATTACAGGTGCATTTTCTGACCATGGTTATAATTTGCTATAGTAAACAAACTTCTAGTATTAGTTGTATTTCAATTATTTGCTATCATTTTTATGGCTAATGAAATCATAAATATATTAAGTTTGTTAAAGCTTACTTCTGAGCTATTCAACAAAATAACAGAGAATAGCTTTTAATATCTTTAACACATCTAATTTTTTTATGAATTTGCATTATAAAAGTTAGAAATATTACAGTAACAGTGCTACGACCCACTGTACTCATATTACAGTAACAGTGCTACGACCCACTGTACTCATATTACAGTAACAGTGTTACGACCCACTTTACTCATATTACTATTTTTAATAGTTGTTAGTCTTTGGAATAATTTTTATGTTAAATTAATAATATTTTAACTAATCAGAGCATTCAATTCAACTCATTTCAAATATCTTTATTCATAAGCTGCAGAGATATACAGACAGAATAGTGTCACAATGGTATTTAATGCAGACCATCACTAATCTATAGTAAAACTAAACTACAACTAAGATTACATTTGTACAATTATTTACTGTACATAAATACATTTTTATTAAAAGTATTTAATAAAAATTCAAACTAAAGCTGATTTAACATACAGATGTATTCTGTTTAAAAAATTCTTCCATTGAATATACAGGATGACTCACAAGATATTCTCTTAAAGCTTTCTTGAATTTCTTTTCATTACTTATGTTTTATCACTTATGTCGGAATAAAATTTTAAAGTTATGAGCCCATGTATGAAATTTTTTTTGAAAAATTCTAAATTATGTTTTTCAACTGATAGACGATTTCTTGTGCCATAATCATGATTAACCATAGTTTGAATTCCTAATCGCAATGTAATAGAAATTGTTTCTAAAATATAAATGTTATAAACAGTTAATATGTTAAGTTCCATAAACTTAAACCTCACCAAATTTTTACGCTTTAAATTTAGCATTACTCTTAATAGCTTTTTTTATAAGCTTTAGGATTTTGTCCATATTAGCTTTTTTAGTGGTCCCATATATACAAATTCCATAGTAAAAATATGACTGTATTAAGGAAAAGTACATGCTTTTCAAAGTTTCCAAACTACTTATATTGGACATTTTTCTCATTGCATACAGACCAGCTCTCATTCGTTCTAGAACCGCTTCCACATGCAAGTTCCAGCCCAAGTTCTGATCAATTATTAAACCGAGAAATTTTGAGTGGCTAGTAAAACTAAGCTTATGATCCTTTATATAAATATTTGGTTCAACATTTAGATTTGATTGTTTGGTTTATAACAGCATTAAATTAGTTTTAACTGGGTTTAGCAACAAATTTCTACTATTAAAAAAAGTGTTCAGAACATTTAAAGTGTTATTTGAATATTTTTCTATGCTTTTTAAACTTAGAGTCTGAAACTATTAGATTAAAGTCATCAGCATATAAACAAAACTTACTATGATTATTGGTGGTTATATCTGGTAGGCCAGTAATGTAGCAAATGAAAAGTAGCGGGCCCAGAATACTTTAATGATTTTGTGTACACAACATCAATAACATCATCAGTACACTGATTCACAATGGTTCCGCGATAAAAATAAAAATGTAATCATGAAAACTAAAAAAATTAAATACAAATACTAATTTTAAATTGTGTTTAATGATTTTTGCTAAGCTATATTACAATTGGCCAATGCTTTCAAAGTGATATAGATAATGAATTCAGACTTCTTTGGCTGCTATAATTCCTTCATTAAAATTTAAATAAATAGAAAATTTGAGTTTTATTTTCGAAATTGATTTCATTCTATTGAATGTGGCATTTTCATCTTACTTAAAATCGAAACATTTACTCAAATTTTCCATTTTCCCCAGCCCACTAGGTCACCTTGTGACTCCACAGGACTCTGCCAGGTTGGGTCTTGCTGATGGCACACACCAACCCCTCGGGTACAATGACCTTCAGCTGGAAGTCTGACTGTGAGCTGTACGTATAGCAGCCACTGCGAGGGCCAGTTTCTAGCTTCACGTTATGCTGGGCTACGCTGAAGTTCCACCTTAATACAACAGTTTTACCTTAGTTTTTATATAAACAATAAAGTGGAGGGGGTATTTTCATTTTCAAATGGATAGTTTTTTAATTTTTTATTCTATATACTTATACATTTTCTGTATTCTTTTTTATTCTCTCTGAAACTGCATTTCCATATAATACCTTACATTAATTAAAATATTTCACAATATTTACTCGCAGTGACAACATTTGGTAATTTTTTTACATACTTTTAGAGGGGCCACATTTTATGATGAGCATTTTGCAAGAAGATGGAGGAATGAACAGGAAAAGTTTTTTTTTATATATAAATAAAAAATGACTATAATAACATCACTACCTTTTAACCTTTTGTATACAATAAAATTGTATATTACTCAACAAACTTTACAACATAACTTGCTTGCAAACTTTTAAGTTCTATTGTTTTCAGTTTATCTTTTACTGTAACTTTACATTAAAACAAAAAATAACTTAAGTGTGGGAAAGAATATTTTTGATTTTTTTATATTTTTTTAAAAATATTTTTTTATAAATCCAGTAAAATTGTAAGTTTTGGTTTTAGGACAAGTTCTGTACATGCATGTTTTATAGTTCATTATTTTATTTCCATAGTTTGTACAGAATCAAATATTGATTATTTGGATGATTTGAATGAGTTTATATATATTATTATAATTTTTAATAATTTGTATCCAAGTTGGAACAAAAATACTGGAATTTTAAATATTTTACACTTTTATTACTCAAAAATTCATTAAAGTATCGCACTTATATTTTAATACATGATTGATAAGAAGTTCATATCAATTTTCTGAAACAAGGTTTTATTGGCTTCTAATTGTCATAAAGTTAATTATTTGGTTACGTTGTAATCCTTATGAAATGTATAGTTATAATTTATATGTGTAAGTAAACGAAGCGATTTTAAATTGATTTAAATGAATTTTTAAGTTGATCAATATAATGTTATTTTAAATTAATTTAAATCAATTCAAAATTACTGCATTTATGAGTAATGAAAGTGTAAATTTGGTGTAAACATTTCCTAAAGTACTGTCACCAACCCTCCAGCGACAAACAATTATACTTAGTTTCTTTGGGAAAAAACCAATTGGAGCCAAACAGGGTTCTAACCAATTTTATTTGAACATCGCACCTATACTAAAGGCGTGTAATAGAAGCCACAAAAATGCTTTCATCCCCTCTGAGGTCAAACAATCAATACGCCCAGTCCAATGTTATTGTTTTTTAGGTTAAAAGGACTTACAGATTTTAAGTAATTATTAAATTTACTTTATTTATTACTTAAAAAAATAAAGTAATTAATAAATTTACTTTATTTATTACTATTCAACCCACTTTAATAATTTATTTTGAATTGACTTTTCAACTGCATAGTTTTAATAATAATTAAATTAACTGTTACAAAATGCACTTATCAGATGCATCAATAGCACCATACAATATGTTTTCTTCTATTAATTAGTTGGCATAGTTATACAACTAATATCGTACTATCTTGATAAATGTTTTATGAATCTATGGGTAAACTATTGAATAATAAAACAATCAATGCTACTGTAATCTAATTAATTTATTATTCAGTGCTATTTTTATTGTTACTAATAACGACTTACTGTGTTATTAGTACCAACCAGCTTCGATGTAAAGTCAAACCATAAACCTCAATTGATTTTCTTAACATTTTGGGGCAGTTCAACTACTTCTGTGTTAACAATACTCCAACAAGGGGTGACCGTTTTCTTGACATTTTATTTGTTAACTGTCCAGGTCAAATTCTATCGTCTGAAATATTTGACTCTCCTTTCTAAGACCACAATGGGTTAATTTTAAATATGGGAAACTCTAATAAGCCTGACTGGAATAAACTAGAAAGATCTATTACAAAACTTGGTCATATGAACTCTTTTACAATTAGCTTTCCAAAATCAGCAATCCACAATCTCGCTGATAATTTAATCTCTCATGACTGGAGTGTCCTTTTTAAACAATGAAAATGTATTAAATGCCAAAGACTTTTTTCATAGTTTTCTTAGTGTCATAGTTAATAAAATAACTTATTTCTCAACCATTAAAAGATGCAGAAATAAAAATAATACGGTAAAACCAAATAAACAATGGTACACCAAGAAACTGGCACAAATGAAAGAAAGGCTCTTGTTTTTGAATAAACTTGTAAAAAGTTCATATTGTGATAGGCTACACACAAATTATATTGATCTCAAAGGACACTATAAAAAGTGTATTGAGAATCCTAAGCTAAATTATAACGTAGCACAAATTTAAAATAGCAATAATAAATGTAAAGCGGCCTGGAATCTAATAAAAGATACCACTAACAACACACCAAACCACACTAAAATTGGTATCTCACCAGATTGCTTTAATACATTTTTCATTGACTTGGTTGGGCAAATAAAAAATAATATTGAATATTCTAATAGAGATAGTTTGAGCTTAACTTGTAATTATCATATAGAAAGAAATAACTTTAACTTTATAAAAGTCTCAGTCGATGACGTTACTGAAGCTGTAAAGAGACTTAAAAATTCTGACAGTAAAGACATTTTCAATCTATCCAATAATATGATTAAAAATATTTACCATACCATATTAACACCTTTAACTCTAAGTATTAACAAATTTTTGAATGATGGCTATTTTCCAGAGGAGTTAAAGTTTTCCAGAGTCTGTCCAATATACAAAAAAAGGCCCTAAAAATACACCAGAGACCTATCGCCCAGTATCAATTGTTCCCACTTTACCAAAAATAATTGAAATAGTAGTGCATGACCAATTAGTGAGATATTTAGAAACACATAATTATCTAAGTCTATCCCAGTTTGGTTTTATAAAGGGCAAATGCACCCTAGATGCAATAGACATACTTATCAAGACGTTGTGAATGCCTTTGAGAACAGGACTTTTGCTCAGGCCACCCTTTGTGACCTGAGCAAGGCTTTCGACTGTGTCGATCACAACAAATTGGTCATAAAACTAAACTATTATAGTATAACAGGAATCCCCTCAAATTTCTTTCAAGGTTACCTGTCAAACCGCAGGCAAAAAATTTGTGTTGATGGAAACTGGTCCGATGAGGCTAAAGTTTCAATTGGGGTGCCTCAAGGATCAGTCTTGGGCCCACTGTAGTTTTTGTTATAAATTAATGATCTTCCCAAAAATGTCAAGGCTAAATTTTTTATTTATTTTATTTATTTATTCATAAGACGCCGATCATCAAGATATGGGCGAATATGGATTTCGAATGAGTGTGATGAGTGTAAATGAGCGAATGTAGTCATTGTTACAAACTAAGGCCGACTATTCCTTAGAAAGTGTCATTAATTAATAGCCCAATGACAAATGATCAGCCGGAGGTTATCAGCTGATCCTTCTCAAAATGTATTAAGACTCTGATTGGGATCGAACTGAGAACCTTTAGCACATGATCTAAATCTTTTTAATACGCTGATGATACAACTTTTATAACTATAAATTCAAATTTCGATGAGCTACAACACCTTGTCAAGGAAACTGTACAAGAGGCCTCATTATGGTTTAGGTCTAACGGATTTTTACTCAGTGAAGCTAAGACTCAGAATATAGTTTTTAGCTTAAGACAAACACCTTAAGTTGATACTTTTTTACCACCGTAAAATTTCTGGGTATCCACATCGACAGTACTCTGACTTGGAATTCACATATTGAATACCTATCAAAACGATTGTCGAGTTATTTTCTTACTCAGGCGTTTATTGTGGTATGTAACAGAAAACTATGTCAAATCCGCTTATTACGCCTTTTTTAAATCAATTTTAAGATATGGTCTTGTTATTTGGGGAAATGGTAGTAAAATAGAAGACATCCTAATACAGTACTTAAAAAAAAAACCATTCGGGTCATCGCAAAAGCACATGCTTTGGATCACTGCAGGCCTCTATTTATTAGACAAAAATTACAAACTGTAATAAATTTATATATTTTTTACTTAACATCTTATGTGTCACTCCAAAATATTCAAACTCTAACACTAAGATGTGATATACTCAGATACAATACCAGAAACAAAACCAATGTTGCAATAGACCATTGTAGGCTAACAAAATCGCAAAACAGTCATATCATACGTATCAAAGTCTTTAACAAAATTAAACATTTAGCGGACAAATATCCAACCAAAACATTCCAAAACAAATTGTATCACTGACTTCTAAAAAACATGTTTTATAACCTATCAGAATTTTTGAATTATAAGAATATTAATTTCTAGTTTGTTAGAAGTGTAAATATAAATACTAATACAGTACAATATTATTTATTATCATGCTAGGTGCCATAACAGTTGTATTGATGTTTTATTACTTTTTTATATTGTACTGACTCTGGAGAGTGTTTGGATTTAATATATTATATTAGCTTAAAAGTAGACTATGAAATGTTGTCTGTTTTTGCATATTCTTTGTCAAGTGTAATTTGCCTTATATTTTGTTAGTTTAATATCTGACCATGTCATCTGGACATTAACACGTTCGCTGCGGGTCACGTTCCGGAACGTGGCGCCCGTCCTTAGCGGTGTGCGGATCACGTACCGGAACGTTAGTGGCTGAGGTGATTTTATTTTAGCGGTGTGCTCTTCTATTGGCTCCAATCCAGCTGTTGTATAGCCAGCCTGTAGAGGGAGAACTGCTGTTTTTGCCGGTGCTTTTAGTTCGCGGATCGGACAATTCTGGCGTGAGTTACCACGTGGTGAAGTTGGTGCTTATTTCGACTACTTTTGCATGTAATATTTGTTTCTTTTATATTATTTACTGTGTTTTATATTACTTGAAGATGGATTCGTCAAACAGTGAGACCTCAGAAAGTGACAGTGACCTTTACTTGAGTAATAATGAAAGTGAATCTGACTCAGACAATGATGATGAACCAGATTACGATGTAAATCCGCCGGTGTGGTCAATTCAAACTTCAGGTATGAGACCAATACAGTTTATCAAAGAAGAGAAGTTTCTGATACCATTGCCAAATGAAGGTAAGCCGATTGATTTTTTCAATATCCTCGTAGATGACATTTTCTTAGAAAACATCGTAAAATATACAAACAAAAATGTTATAAGGGTGTTCCTGAACTCTGACAAACTAACTCCCAAATCAAGAGTAAACAAATGGAAAGACATAACAGTTCCTGAGCTAAAAACTTTTCTAGCCCTTATGTTACATACAGGAACTATAAAGCTTCCCCGAATCAATGATTACTGGAAGACCCATTGGTTATATGGGCCCCAGTGTTTTTCAAAATATATGAGCAGGGATAGATTCCTTCTCATTCTCCGTTGTATCTATTTTAGTGATGAGAATCATTTGAATGTTGGAAATGAACGACTGAGGAAGATTCAGCCTGTTATTGATTACTTCAATAATAAAATGTTGAACGTGTTTTATCCACAACAACAGTTATCCCTTGATGAAAGTATGTTGCTATGGAGGGGGCGGCTATTATTCCGTCAATATATCAAGGGAAAAAAACATAAGTACGGGATAAAACTTTACACCCTTAGTGATCCCCATGGTTTAATTTTAAAATTCATGGTGTATAGTGGCACTTTCGACAACCTATCAGGTAAAGGTCATACGACAAATGTTGTGCTAAGCCTCATGAAAGAAAAACTAGGTAACGGGCACAGCCTTTTTATGGATAATTATTACAATTCGTTTGTATTAGCTTCTAAACTGCTCGCTAACAAAACTTATTGTACTGGTACACTAAGAATAAATAGAAAGTTCACACCCGATGAAGTAAAATCAGCTAATATCAAACCAGGTGAGACTGTAGCTAGATACTCTGAAGGAGTTCTTATTGGTAAATGGAAAGATAAGAGAGTGGTTCCTTATCTTTCAACTGAATTTGATAATGAGATAGTTGAGTCCATAAATAGACGAGGACAATCAAAGATGAAGCCCCTTCCCATTGTCAAGTACAATGCCTTTATGAAAGGCGTAGATAGGGGGGACATGATGATGGCTTATTATCCAGCGGAGAGAAAAACCCTCCGCTGGTATAAGAAGCTCTTCTTCCACACTCTCCACATGCTACTGATGAATTCGTACCAGTTATATAACAAGTATTTGTTTGGAAAGGGTGAGGCTAGAATGTCATTTTATGATTTTCGTATCTCTGTCTTGGAAAAACTGCTACCTAAAGAAGAAAATCTACGATTGGAAATGCCTCTTGCCGGACCTATTCATTCACTAACCAAATTAGGACTAAAGGGAAATTCTAACCGTACAAAACAAAAGGACTGTCGTGTATGCCGCATGAATCAAGTTCGGAAACTAACACGGTTTGTTTGTGAAACATGTGTCGGATCGCCAGGACTTTGCCCCGGTGCCTGTTTTGATGTTTATCACAGGCACCAGTAAGTGATGTGGAAGTCATCTTTGTACATATGTAAATATTAATTTTAGAATATATAGGACTGCTAAAACAGTGTGTAATAATAGCGAGTAGTAAAATAGTAAACAATAATGACTCAGCACCGTGCATGGAGCGCCGCCCATCAATCTAGATGATACTCCTAGCTGTCATATTGCAACAAATTACATGAAAATGACCACAGAAGCTATGAAGACTACTCTAAAGGTAAGTCCTGTATGATGTAAAAGCAAAATTATATTTTTAGTTGAAGTAAAATATGTTTTTCCTTAGCCAGGTGCGCGTCACGTTCCAGTACGTAGCAAATAAAAAATGGCGGAAACGCGTTTTTTCAAAAAAGAATCTTAAAATTACGCTATATAGCGATAAAAAACAGCGATAATAATTTGTTGGATTAAAAATTGTAATGCCGCACCCAGATAACGAAGGGTTCGCGGGCCGCCGCAGCGAACGTGTTAACATGACTTTGTCAATGCTTTTATGTAAAAATACAAAATAAAATATTTTATTTATGTGTTGTTTGATTTGTTACCTTTCTTTATCTCAACGCCATTAGGAGCCTTCAATGAAGAGTAAAACGACAATATGTTTCAAATATTTTTAAAGTTTTTTCAGGCCTTGATTTTTAATCAGATAATAATCAAATTATCTACATTAAGACAGAAAATCTCAAACACGATATGTTTAGTACGTTTTCAAAGAATTGTATTACACCTTATTTAGCAGCCATAATATTGGTTTAACTGTTAGAGTTGGGACTGTGACATCAATTGAAGACATTTGTGATTTATGTTAAAGTTAACGTTTTGTGTTTGGTATACTTTAATTTTGACAAATGTTCTGATGATGTCAATTTATTGACAACAAAATTAAGAACAAGATTTTTAGAAGGCCTGTTTTATGTTGATATTATGCCATAAGTATCCTTTTATTAAAATATTTTTTTTATTTTATGATATTTTTGGTTAGCAATTTTATATAGTTAGTTAAACAAAATTGTAATTTAAAATAATTAATAGTACTGTATAAAATAGCATATTTCATAAAGTGGCACTGAGTGTTTAACACCTTTTCATGGCTCATTAACTGGCATTAAGAAACAGAATACTGAGGAGCATAAGTGTTGGTCGAGACATGAGTCAGACATCAGGTGATGGTTGTTTGTGACAGCTGAGTCATCACACATTAATGCCTGCTCCACACACATAACTGTCACTATCTCTAACAAAGTTATCAACTTTAGGCTTTAACAAATATTTACAAAATACACTACAGTATTACTGAATCAAAATAATTATTAAATTTAATTTATGGATTTATTTCAGTCAATTAATTGTAGTTTTGTAAATACTGTGCATACTTGTTTTTATATAGTCAGAATAAATTAATCATTAATCAATTATATATTCTTTATAAGACAAAACATGCAATAAATATTTTAAGAAACATATCGCAGAACAGCAAAATTACAGTTCTTTGTTAATTTGATATCAATCTGATTAATATTGATCAATATAACCTTTTGATATAATATTGATCAAATTAAGTAATTTCAAAAACTGTTTACTTAGCTTCTGAACTGGTTTGTGACTATATTAAATTAATTACGAATCAACATTTCGTACTGTGTTCATGTGTTTTGTAAAGTTTAATGACGCCATTTTGGTATATTGTGTCTGAAGATGGCATTTTAATGCCGAAACTGTCGTAACCACCATGACAAATTTGGTATTGTTGACGAAGTTAATTAATTAAATATAGATAAAGTAACCTTCTTTTATACAAGGAGTTTAATAGTAAAAGTTTAACGAGGTGATATGTTACAAATTTCTTAATAACCTACAGTACTAATGATGCCCTCTATAACTTATATAACCTAAAATATGATAAATTGAAAATATAATATTGATTTAAAATGTTTGTATTATTTAATAAAAATGTACTAATTATGATATTCTTTAGAGCTCTTGTAATAAAACCTAAAATATCATATTTATGAACTCTCATTTGTTTTCTATTCCACATTCTTTAAGGATTTCTCACATATCATAGTTGCCTAGGATAAATACCTTTCAAGGCCGGTGCGTGGTTCAACTGCCCTCACGGTCTGTGTGAGTCTCTGGACCAGGACTATGTCACCCGAGGCCTCAAGGCCTGTGTAGTTATCACAGCCACTCATAACACACTCATACAGCAACCGCCCAGTCTCCCTATCCACACCATATGTTCGACTCTCTTTCCCTCCTGAGAAACAGGATACAAACTGTAAGGCTGGCTTTGTCATACAATTTTTACTTACTGTAGTTGATTGCTATAAAATATGAGAATACAGTAGGAAGAAATAACAAACTTGGAAATACTACGAAGAACAAAACCAAACATCTACACCACTTATGAACGGATACTAACTGCTACAGACAAAATGATCATTTCTAAGATTTAAATCAGCTTCAGATTGAAAATTATGATCATTAAAATGTATGTCCATGGTACTAATGAAGTTCAACCTGCAAGAAGTGCTTCTTTTTTCCTTAAATTGATATAAATGTAGTACCTCTTAACAACCAGTTTAGGTACGCAAAAAACTAGATAATGTGTTTGCATTAGCTTGTATTCAGTAGATAAAAATCATCTTACCTAGTTTTCACCTATCATTTATAAAACTTTGACACAATAGACCAGGCACAATCATATCACTAGTATATCACTTTTTTAGTATAACAGTAACCATCCATGTTAAGAAATAGAAAGTAACTGTAATGCAGCCAACAAAGTAATACATATTGACTTTTACGCTTTATCAACATGTGTTTTTATATTAAAAACTTTAACCTAAGTTTAAGTTTTACACAGAAAACAAAGACAATCCTATATAAGTTCCTAATTTATTGAACTATGCGTGATTGAGAGTTACTTTCCATTTTTAAATATGTATCATGCCCTCTAAAAATTCTTTCTTATATTCAAAAATGTCATAACATGCCCTTCCTGCCTATATTTTTCAAAGTTTGTAACAATTGTTAATTGTTTCATTATAATTATTTTAGAAGATTGTGTTTAGAAAATGTTAAATATTGTAAGAAGTGAAAGGTTTAGGAGTTTGGTTCTTTTACCAAAAGTTTTCGATATAAATTCTCCAAGTTTTGAGAAAAATTCAGTATCTTCCCCTTTCAAATAAAAAAGTAGTTTTTTTCCCATATAAATTAGCTAAATAACCAGTATATTCACGTTTGTTAATTTCCTGTCAATTTCATGCGACATGTTTTCTGAAGTCTACATGTTTGGTGAGCCTTACCTGTTCAGATGTCCTGGTTTAGAGGGTTCTAATTGGTTGGTTTAGCTTCTAGAGTTAAGCTAGAGGTAAGTTCGTTGGTGGAAGGGTTGCGAGCGTTCCTTCAGTTTGAAGATATCTTTCGTTAAGTGACCACGTTTGATCTCCTCGGCGAATTTAACCATATTCGGTGTTCTTTCTGGTACGGCAATTTTTTCTTGTTCGCGAGTGCGTGAGAGAGTGTATGCCGGTCGAGCTTTGCTGTGGTCACGTTTGGGATTGTAACCTCCAGGACAGCTACGTAAGTAAATTTTACAAGTTTTCTTTAGTTAGGTTTTCCAGTAGGGTTTTAGTAGATAGGGTAAGATCCACCAAGCATGTGCGGTTAAACTTGTTTCTGGTTTGAAGTCACTCTTCTAGTGACAGTTTTTAGAGTGTTTTGATTTTCTTGGTTTTGCTTTTAAATTTTGTAAGTAAAAAGAAAAATGTTTCAAGTCACTAAAAGCTGGTTATTTCTTTTGGTTCCAGATCTCCTGGAGGCAATTTTGAAATTTTCAATTAAAGGCAATTTAAAGCAATTTGCAATTTAAAAATTTGCAATTTTAAAGCAATTTATTACAATTTTAAATTTTGAAATTTTTTTGATTTATTAGTTTAAAGAAATTTATTGGAAAAGTTAAATTAATAAAAAAGGTTCTGGTCTGAAGATATTTAATTTATTATTTTGGAAGTGTTGTACTTTTTTATGTTCCATTTGAGTCAATAAAAGAAGAGATTTTTTATTTTCGTTTTTATTATTATTTTAAGAAGGAAACCAGTTTACTTAAAGTGTTTACTTACTTACAGTAAACACCAGTTTACTTACTTACAGGCCGTACAAGGCCTGAAGATGACTCTCATGACGAGTTGAAACCGGTTGCAGAAGCAACGACTTGGATTACTTGAATGCAGGTATATAAACCACTTTAAGTATTGAACAGTGATCCGTAGGTTAATCCCCCAAAAATGAAACCAGTTTAATTTGTTGAAGTTAATTTATAAGAAGAAAAATGTAGAAAAATGTTTATCATTGAAGAAGTTTCATTTTAATCTCTCATTTAAGTTGTTCAACATATCAAAAATAAATAGTAGCTCTAATTAAGGCTACAAGTTGACCATTAATATCTCAGCTTAGGTCTTCCACCTTCAAAGACATATTAATTTTTTTACATGACTTATGAACGAAGGAAGTAAGCGAACGGTTGGCAGCCATCTACTTACTTATTAAACAAACTAGACTTAATGCAATACAAAATATATTTGCTAAAAGTAACATCTCAACAGAATGTCAAGACAATCTAACAACCCAATCAAGTATGGTGTTCCTAGCTACATTTTATGCTTTCTACAGGATAATTTACTGTTTTAGTGAATAAAAAAAATACCTAAATCAGCAAAAGGCATGAGGAAAAAAGAACATAAATAAAACGTAAATTAATTATTTACTGCAAGTTAATTACTTAAAAGGTGTAAGTTAAATTTTGAGAGAAGAAGTTTTGTTATGACTTACATTACTGATATTTTTTCTATAAAAGACTAAAAGGAATAAATTTAACAAATTTATTTCAAAATGGGAGTGTATGAATTTAAAATTTAACATCATAGCTAATCAGTCAACACTAACTTGGTAACTAAAGAAGCTACAAATATTTGTTAACTTCATAAATACATCCTTACCAAATTTAACTATCTGTTTTACAAGTCAAATGGTTATGTGTATTTTAGGTTAATTACCTTCATTATGCCAGTGATGAAATGTTTATATTTGCAAATAATTCAAACAGGAAAAAATCTATATCAAAAGAGTAAATAATAGTTTCTTGCTTACAAGGCTTCGGCCTGTTAAGCCATAATAATATATTCACACACCTGGTCAAATTTATAACAATAATGACATAGCTTCTTATAGATTAGTCAAGAATGTTTTTATAATGTAGCAAAGTATGAGTAGGCCTGTGAATGGTGTTACCAGAAATAACAAGGTCGTCAGAATAGCGAAATGAGGAACGAAGTAGGTTGTCTGCGGTCACAGGAATGGGCTCAATGAACTCCCCATTGAACTTGTACAAGCTTCCACTGAGAGATGGAATCATCCGTACCCACTGCCCATTATTTGTCAACTGAAAAATAAATATAAATGTTGTTAAAACGAATATTGTGATATGAATAATAATACGTTCTAATTTTATCTCAACTACAGAAATAATTACAAGAAAAGCTTTAGAGAAATAATTATAAGAAAATAATTACAAGAAAAGCATTATTTTTACAGAGTCTATTTTCCTGTGAAAATTCTACGAGTGAAATTAAAAGAAAAATAGGTGAATGGAACCACTCTTAGTATCAGGATAACTTATTCACAATAAAGTACTACACAAAGTATAATGTTGCTTTAATCACTAGTAGTAGGTTGATTTAAAATATTTTAAGAGACAAATTTATTGTAATAAATAAAAGCAGTTCTTATTCAAGAAATGTTTGACTTTAATTTTTTTAATGCAATGTTTTATATAATTTATTGAGGAAAAAATACATTGGATGCAATAACACGACTAAGTCATGTCAAAGACATCTGATATTTTCGTAAGTGTGATGGCACGTTAATTAACCCTTTGGCACGTCTTGACGTTCATAGTACGTCATGGTCTATTAACCAAAAAATTCTGTGCCATCCTCGATGTTGAAAGAGATAATGGGTCTAAGGCATTGAACTGGTACAGTGCCAAGGATCGTCAGTTCGAATCCAACTCGGGCTGGTACTTTTTTCCGAGCAACTGTGCAGAGGCACTGGTCTGTGGCTTATAAGTTTAGGGCCCTCCTTAAATAAACAGTGTCTGACATAGGGGGTGGAAGTAGACAGGATCAGAGTTCCTATTATAGCCTCGCGGAACAACAACTGTTTTGCTACTTTTTATAAGGGGAGGAAGGAATGCTTTTCCTGTTTTTTTTAACTGGCTATTTTTTTATTTAGATTTAACCTTTTCTGATTGAAAGCTGTATGGTACGGCTAGCAGACTTTCTTACCTGTTACGGCTTTTGTATTGCATCTAAATAATGTTGAAAAATCGGTTCTTAGGTGCTCTCAATGTGCTGCGATCCGCTTTAAACAATAAGTACTATGTTGATAAAGCGGTCTCATCTGATAGCAGTACAAATAACATAATTTTTTTAAGTGTATTTCACAGGTGATCAGTACTTAGCTTAAACTAATTCTGCCACGTGTTATGACGTTACTTACGTTATTGTTTATCATAATAATTTAATGCATTTTCCGTATTGATATTACTATGACTGTCTATGATATTACTATGTATGTGATAATACCGCTGTACGTGTATGGGTGGGCGTGTGGGTCAATACCACTGTACGTGAATGGGTGGGCGGGTGGGTCAATACCACTGTACGTGTATGGGTAGGCGTGTGGGTCAATACCACTGTACGTGTAAGGGTGGGCGGGTGGGTCAATACCACTGTACGTGTATGGGTGGGCGTGTGGGTCAATACCACTGTACGCGTATGGGTGGGCGTGTGGGTCATGATACTAGTAACTTATACATGATACATAATAATTTAATGCATTTTCCGTACTGATATTGTTGTTTTAGTCAACAATGAGTTGTATTTAAGGGATTAAATATGTGTGTAGACTGTTTTAATAAGTAAAAAATGTTGTTATATTCCAATATTTTAAGAACCGGATTTACACTAGTTTTTATTTTCAAAGGTAAAGACTAGCAACAGAAAAATAATAAAATAAATTGTAACTGTTAGAATAGATGCTTTAGTGAATGTGTGGTAAAATTATGACGTTGTGGAAAACAGAACTAAGACTGTGTTGATAGTATAAAATTTTACGATTTGTTTACCAACTTTTAATGAAAAATATTAATAAAAAATAGTTTCTTTATTGGTTTTAAGAAGCCTAAGACTATTTATTCTCCTCTCAGTGAATTAACCCTTTGAAGAGTGCGCACTATATGCAGTTTTGAGTAACCACGTCAAATGACGTGGTCGACGATAATGGCCCAAAGAAGTCACCACGTCATATGACGTGACAGACCATATGGCCACGTTTGTGCTGCTACGTTATGGAGTTTGTACAAATAATGTTTCCAGGAATATGAAGACGCATCGCAGCTGTTATTACTCATGTGTTTGCATCTACCGGTCCCTGCTAGGTCGAGTAGTGACGTCATACTGCCGCTTTTAGTTCACCTATAGTGATTATTCGCGCGCTTTTCCCCCTACTACTGTCACTCATCTAATAATAGTCACTGTCACTTGCTACTCACTCCTATTTCTTGGACGTGTTTTGTGATTGTTACGGTGTGGTTATCAAGTATTATTTATGTTTTCACAAGGCTTTATTGTATATATGTTTTAGTAGTGTATAGTGTTTTATTCATACAGTATTGTATAAGTGTAAATAAAATAGTGTACAGTTTATTATCAAAATGGACTTAGATCGAGATAGATTACTACGAATTGAGGAAATTAGGCCGGCAGTAAATGAATATTGCTCTTTTGATGATGATGGCAACATCATGGCTTATGGTTCCAACGATGATGTACTGGGTGAGCTGGACGAGGACGAAGATGATGAGGTATTGTACGATAACAATACTCCTAATTCCATAGACAATAGTGTTATCGAAAGTGATGCAGGTTCTAATATTTCTCAGGCCCAACTTCCTAACTCATGCCAATCTTGTAACTGGGAACACAATACTGAATACCAAAAAAGTTCGATTCTGACACCTCTAACAGTGGTATTTTTTTAGAAAGACCTGTACTAGATCTAAAAGAAATAGATATATTTCATGAAATATTCGATTTTGATTTTGTTTCACACATTACAAGTGAAACAAATAAGTATGCACAAACTATTATGGAAAAGGAGGTAACTGAATTTTCAAAACTGAAACGTTGGTCTGAAACAAACACTGATGAAATTTACTGTTTCTTAACAATAATAGTTCTTATTCCACATACTAGAAAAAACACCATGAAACTATACTGGTCAACTGACCCACTATTAGAAACCCCAATTTACCACAAAGTGTTTAGTCAAGATAGGTTCCTACTCCTATTACGTATGATCCATTTTTATGACAATATAAATGAAAACAGTGGTGACAAATTGTACAAACTGCGCACCGTAATCGAAACTCTTAGGAGAAAGTTTTCATCTCATTTGAAACCTGAACAGAATCTAGTAATAGATGAAAGTTTGGTTTTATGGAAAGGGAGACTGACTAGCTATAAAACATTATATTCCCAGTAAGCGTAAGCGCTTTGGCATCAAGCTGTTTGTCATTTGTGACTGTAAATCAAGTGTTATTCTAGATTTTATCGTATATGCTGGTCAAGATACAAATATTGATCGGAGTGACGAAGACGTAGGTATTTCAGGACATGTTATCCAGACGCTTCTACGACCATACCTTGCCCAAAACCATATTATTTATATGGACAACTGGTACAGCAGTCCAACATTGTTTTCCTGGCTGTTTGACAATGGAACTGGAGCTTGTGGCACAGTTCGGGCATCTAGAAGAGGACTGCCTTGTTTACCGAATAAAATACAAAAAGGGGAAACAGTTGTACGTCATAATGACAAGATGCTAGCAGTGAAATGGTGTGATCGTCGAAATGTCACAATGTTATCAACCATACATGATCACACCATGATTGATGTTACAAAAAACAATAAAACAGTGAAGAAACCAGTATCAGTTACAGAATACACAAAGAATATGGGAGCGATAGACAAATCAGACATGATTACGTCATTCAATGACTCAACCCGGAAAACCACAAAATGGTACCGGAAGTTGTTTTTTCACTTTCTTGATATAACAATGTTGAATTGCCATTATATGCTAAACATAAAAAGAGGGAAAAAACAAAAGTTTAGTGGATTTAGAGTCAATCTAGTAAGGCAAGTCCTTGAAACTCACTCACACCGAAAGAGAAACAGCCGGCAATCCCACGCTCCTTGACGGGCGATAAGCACCCGCTCCGATTGACTGAACGGCACTTCATAAAATCTCTACCTGGTAATCAAGAACGTAAAAGGAAAATACAAAGGCAGTGTTATGTTTGTGCAAACTCATCACGAAATCCTAAAAAACGAAAAGACACTTCTTACGAATGTCCAGACTGCCAAGTCACCTTATGCATTGAGCCTTGTTTTGAACTTTTTCATACCATAAAAAAGTACTAAACAAAAAAGTACTAAACATAAAAAAATCATTCTATGTAAATATTGTCATATGCATATGAATAATTTATGAATATATGAATATATATTTATGTCATATGTATATTGGTATTTACCCACATGCCAACCCATACACGTACATTGGTATTGACCCACATGACCACCCATACACGTACATTGGTATTGATCCACCCGCCCACCCATACACGTACATTGGTATTGACCCACATGCCCACCCATACACGTACATTGGTATTGACCCACCCGACCACCCATACACGTACATTGATATTGGCCCACTCGCCCATACTTATACTTTTCAGCCGCCAAAGATATGAGCCAGGATGTCACTTCTTCTTTCAGTTCTTCATCGTTTCCAAACTGCTTCCCACCCAAGAATGTTTTCAGTTTGGGGAACAGATGGTAATCTGAAGGCGCGAGGTCCAGACTATAGGGAGGGTGTCCAAAAATTTCTCACTTTAGACCTTGAAGTTCTTGCTGGGTTCGTACCGATGCATGGGGTCGAGCATTGTCGTGGATCAAAAACACTTTTTTTGACAACATGCCACGTCTTTTGTTCTGTATTGCACGTCTGAGTCTTTGAAGGGTTTCGCAATAGGCTTCTGAATTTATCATTTCTCCCCTTGGCTAAAACTCGACATGGATTAAACCTTTGCGGTCCCAAAAAAGAGTTGCCATCAATTTGGCGGGATTTCCAGTGGGCGCCACCATTTTGAAAGTTTACAGAGCAAAGATGCGTGACCGCACAGGAATGAAACTCGGCTCACACTGACAGGACAGCCAGAGGTAACTAGCGTGCACGCAGTCGCAGTGGTGGGGGATCGGCGGCGCATGTGATGCACAATCGTTCTTTACTTTCTGGACGACCCTCGTATATAAGCCAAATACCACTGACTGACTGACTGACTGATCACGAAATATCAAAAACCACTGAAAGGATTTACACGAAATGTTAAAGGAAGTTAGCTTTAGTATCGAATGGACCCACTACGAATTTTTCGAAATTCCATTCCTAAGGGGTACAAACAACTCCTTAAAATTTCCTTTTTCCATAAGAATAACATTGGGTTGATTTTAGTAAATTAATGACAGCTGTTTTGTAAATAAATAAACTCGTTTATTTTATATATTTTTGACATTACCCTATTGATGCATTAAGAGTTTAATCTTCAGCTGTTAAAAAAAAATCATAAATGAATTAAACACATTTGAAATAGGCTAAGTAATACTCTATACTAATAAATAGGTAGCAAGGCAAGTAGTGTGAGTGAAATACTCTAAATAATTTAATATTGCAATTTTATGTTATACAGATAATCTACTATTATTTGCAGTCAAAGTCGCATGCCTAGGCCGAGGTGTATCGAACGCAGCGAGAGTCAGGGTTGGCATGTGAAGCGTGCAGGGGTGTCCCTAGTAGACTTATAAGCTCATTTACTAAAAGATAAAACAATATATTAATGTCCATAGCTATAACTGAACTAATATTATAGGGTTAGTGTTGTACAATGCATTAAGTGACTGCAAATAAATAAGAGTGCAAGAGAGAGTAGGCACCTGGTTAATTGATCGGAAATGGTTAAAGTACATTAAGAAATATAAATTTAGGACATATTACTAAATTTATACATTAAAAGGTTCAACTGGTAGACTTTTTCCTTGTTTTAGCAAAAATTAACTTTTTAAAATAAGGTCAAATCGTATAACCAAGCAACAGTACTTAATCATAAGCCTAATTAGATATTCGTTTGTTTATGTGCAGTAAAGTTGTAATTATATTTTGAAATAATTTTTTTCTTTTTCGCAGTAAGACATACTAATAAATATATTTTTCCTATGAAACCATAATATAAATCTGTAAAAAAATTAATCTATAAAATGTTCATAAAAAACTGGTATAAAATTTATTTCAAATTATTGGTAGCTAAATTATGATTATTATAAAGAGGCTATCCAGTTTGACATATTAACACATAAAGCTTAGCCATTTAAATTTTACAAATTAGAATTTATCAATATTACCAAGATTGAAATAATAAGTTGTTGTAATTCAAATTTCCTATACAACAGGTTGTCTCATTCTCATATGGTCTTTATAAACGGAGTTGTGACGTCAGAGGGAGACCTTTGTATTACTTACTCTGTGCCTCTAACACAGTGTGTAAGTAAAACTACATACTACAAACCATTACTGTATTGATCTCAAGATTATTTTAGAATTATTTAAATTTCAAGTATTTTAATATTAATTTACAGAAGCAAATTATCTTTTTTCTGAATTGAGTTATTCTAATTACTAACTACTAAGTAATATAAATATTAAAATCAGTCATAGACATGAATCTATAATTCAAAACAAACCCATATTCAAAATTGAACAATGCAGACTGAAGTGTTATCACAAGAGAACAAATATCATATGTTTTACATTGTTGCGGTTTGTTTTGTTTATAGCAGTAAAAAAAATACAGCTGAAGCCTCCCTATGATATAAATGTTACTTGCGCAATATACATGCGTACTTGTATGAGGCAACCTTTTGTATATTATGAACCTTGGTTGTAACCAATGTGTTTATAAATGGACAGCTGTTTATTTTAATCATACAGTAAATAAAATACAACTGTATTGTCTTATTAGACTGTATATCACAAACGATGCAAAAGTGTGAAATTTTTACTTATGCTTGTTCTGGAAATGAAACTTACAGAAGTAAGGCATGTTGAAGCTCATGTTATACAAAGGTTGGTTGTCATACTTAGATTGGTAAAAAATAAAAGGCCTTGCAAATTTATTCTACAAACATGCAGCTAATCAAGTTGACAAGTTTATTTATATTGAAAATAATATGATATGAGGAAAATAAAACTGCCAAAATTAAGTGATCGGTAGAAAACTATCTCTTTTACTTTACAATTGTTTAGTAACGGAATCTACCTTTTTATACCTGTACTAATGAAACAAATATTACATGTTTAAATAAAATCGTGAACGGTTCCATGTGGCAATACAAGAACTATGCTTGGACTAATTGAGCTTAGGCATTAACAAGTTAATTAATACTGTACATCTACACAACTAATGAAAAATACAAACTAATAAAGAAAGCAACATGTTTATAGTTTACTTCAAGCCTGTGAATGCTAGAAGACAGCATTGCACCTGGTCCCGTTTGAACCTTCCACAATTCTGATCCATTATCGTCCACATTCAGAGCCGATAGTTTGCCATCTAATGTGCTCACCAAGAGTAACCTGAAAACAATATCAAAAGCTTTCTAATATATTTTATCAAATAATTTTTCAATTTGCACGTGTATTAGAATAAATTACAAACTAAAAAAGATATTCTACACTTCAATATGCAAATTCAAAAATGGGCATGTTGTCAATATTGGAGTACTTACAATATAAGTATACAATATAAGGTAGGCCTTCATTCATAATGATGACCAATTTTGGTAAACAGTATCCTACAATCCTCAGACAAAAGGAATTCACTAAGTTACCAAGATAAAGAATTATAAATATTACTGGGAATAAATTTTTGTTTAGCAAATAAATAGTAATTTAAAAATTATTACCTTTTTATAGTTATTTTTTTACTTTTTCTGGTAAAGATATATTTTATTAGGATGAAATTTTCTCCCTACATAGGATAACTCATTTGTAAGCACTTTGAAACATAAATTTTTTTGGGCTAGTAGAATGCGTATAATGCCAATTTCAGTTTTTCTTATGAGGAGGTTTGTTTAAGCATTTAGCCGCACACGCAGGTCTTCCTATTTAAACAAAAACTGATAATGACTCTAAGCCAATAGTATGATTAAAACCAAAAAAAAAATTGAAAATATTGATTTAACACAAGATGAATTTGAACAGGAAAGTGAATTTTTGAAAACCTGATTTGAATAACCCAAAACAGTTAAAGGCGCTCAATAGTTTCAAAACTACAAATAAGGATGGACCGACACCATCCTTTAAATTTCCTTGCTTACCAGACATTTTTAACAGTGAATAAGAAAGTAACCAACCTACAACAAAGACTGGTTGAGTTTATTAACTGAAAGAATTTGAAGGTACAAAAGCGAGTAAGAAGCTCTAGTCTCAATCCAAAAGAAACAAGTAACTTTGCTTGAATTACTGTAGTAAACTATATAGCTTTCTAAGAAATAAGATATTCATAACCATTCAAAAATAAATTTCTATGGCTATCAGATTATCAATTTTATGATTTTAGATTGTCAATAATTTAAAGAAAATAAAACATACAAACCTTGTTCAACTAAATGTTTTTACTATTTATATAGGGCCTAACTAGTATAACTAACACTATCCTGTACTCCTGTCATACTATCCTGTAAGAGAAAACTGACACGTCCTCGTTCTCATGACTACCATGAGCCATATTACAAAACTTGTAAATTGTTAATCATATTATCCGCTAATGCCTAGTACATAGGTCTAATACATTCACGGCATATCAAACAACCCACCCGACCATACACATACAGTGGCATTGATATATACAATCGTATTGACCACCAATCTATAAACATACAGTAAAGACGCCACGCCACCAGAGTAGGCCGGACAACTTTGAAAAACCTTTATATGGAATTTCCATAGGTGTGGTTTTCGTGTAGCAAATATATCTCGGGTATTACGGTTATGTTTTGAAGGAACTATGTAGTTAATGAATTGTTTATTACTGAGATGTAAGGATTTTCCAAAATATTTAATAATAATTTTATAAAATAGCACGCAAATATTTATTTAGTAAAAATAAAAACTAAAATACTGTAGGCCTGTTAGTATCATATTTCTTGGTTAAGGTACTTTCTGGTCATGTTACTGAAAAAAAGTCAATTTGATTTTTAGTTTATACGATATATAAAAAACAGTAAAACACAGTATACTAGATAAACTTGTATCAATGCACATAAAATGGCAGCACAGTCAATAGTAACCATTTCCGACACGCCAGGGAAACGTTTCCAAAAAAAGCGTAGGCGACGTTTGATGTAGGGAAATCCCTCAGTACACTCCCCACCCCTCTTTTCTCAAGGTCAAGCGCTAGGAACTAATATTCCTTTTCTTTGTTATCGATCTGCCTAGACTGGTTATCAGAGTGTCCGGATATCACAGGGTCGGATATGCCAGGTTTTACTGTATTGATAAAAGTTAAACTATAACTACTGCAACTCAACAAAACATGTAAATATAATTAGTAAAAACATATATATATATAAATATTTTTTTTGACTCAATACAAAACGAAGAGTACCTAAAGCAATTAAATAATGTATTAGAAATTACATTAAACCAAAATTATTTTCAGTTTGAACAACGATTTTTCAAACAAACAGGGGTGCAGCCATGGGATCACTCCTATCAGAAATTTATCTTGAAACAATAGACAATAAAATAGCAAAACTTATCAGCAGGCATGACAAAAGTGGACAATGGTTTCGATACGTAGACGATGGACTCTACATTTCTCAATACAATTCATGTACCAGAAATCATAAAAGAAATTAACCAAATTAATAGTAAATTACAATTCAATAATAAAACAGAAAAATGCAACACTTAACTTCCTAGACCTAACCATAGGATACGACCAAAAAACCAAATTCTCATGAAAAATCTACAGAAAACCAACTCAAACCAGTTCTACAATACCTGCCAATTCAAACCACCCACCATAACACAAGCCTGCAACTCTTTAATATATAGAATGATTAGAGTACCATTAAATGAAATAATAAAATAAAAGAATAAAAAAAAAAGAAAAATAAAAAAAAGAATAAAATACTATTTTACAAATAGGAGCAGAAAACAGTTACAAACTAAGTACAATAAACAAACTTGAGATGTATTAATTAAAAAATTAACAAATCAAACATAACTTAATCAGAATTAGTAACACAGGAAAACTGTTGGTCAGCATTTTCATGTACAGTACATTAGAAATAAAGTTCATAAACTCACAAGAATCTTTAAACCTCTAAATGTAACCTCCAAAATAAGCAAATACATAAAAAGCAAAAGAAGATAAAACACAAAATGGCATTTATAGCATCAAATGTAATTGAAAACCTAGTAAATACCACATAGACCAAGCCAAAAAACAGTTAGAAAAACACTATGAAGAACATAAAATCTTAGAAGAACATGAAGCCTTTGAAAACCCAAAAATATGTAAATCTAATTTAGCAACACATGCAATACTAATAATCACACATTTCCTCCAGTAAACAGCATAAAAATGTTAAGAAAATAAACAAAGACCTCCGTATGGATATTTGGGAAAATATGAATATTTATAAATATAAAGCCAACAATTTATTAATAACCGAACAAAAACAAATAAATACAAAACAGAGCCAAACATTTAATATAAACTCAACATCTTTAAAAAGACACAAACAATGAAGACGAACCAGGAAAAGAATGCAAGAGACCCCGAACAGTATACCTGGCGACAACTTCCCCAAATTCCGAGACAAGACGTTCCAGCCGTATAGTATACAGGCCAAGAAAACAAAGGCAGTTCACCCCACAACTCAGACCCAGCCAAATGATGGACACACAGCTAAATTAGTCAATCAATAAACTTTATTTGTAATTTCGTAGGGAAATACAATGGCGTCAAATTTTACAAATGTTATAAAGTGTAGATTTGTTTTGTCAGCTGCTATTGAAGAATTCTGCTAGGCTGTAGAAGGGCCGGTCAATTAGCCATCTTCTTAGTTCCCTCTTCAAATCTTGTCCTCTTTGCCTTCGTAGATGGTCAGGAAGGTGATTATGCAACTTGCAGCCGATGTAGAGTGGTTGTTTTTCAAAAAGGGTGAGCCGGTGTTCAGGTATCACAAAATGTGAGGAATGTCTTGTATTGTAGTTATGGATGTTATGATTGCGTAGTGGGTTTTGATTCTCTGCATATAAGATAAAATCTTGTATATATCAATTGAATATTGTCATAATCCTCATCTCTTTAAAAGAAGTGCGGCAACTTTCCATTGGTTGCAGTTCTGCAAGGATCCTTATGGCTCGTTTTTACAGAACCAATATTTGTTGCATGTTGTTTAATGATGTTCCTCCCCAAGCAATCAGGCCGTATCTTATGTGTGACTCACATAGACCAAAATATGCTGATCTGGCAGTACTGATGTCCGCAACTTGTTTTAGCCTCCTTAATGCATATAAGCCAGAGCAAATTGTTTTGCACAAGTTGTCAATGTGCGGTGTCCATGTGAGTTTTGAATTGATAGTGACTCCAAGCAGTTTAACGTTGTCCTCAGGTGCTATATCTTCTACTCTTGTTACGTCATTCCTCTTCCGAAATAAAATCTGCTTTGTTTTTGTTGGATTTGCAACTATGTCATTTTCTTTGCAATACTGATAGGCCTTATTTAAACTTTGGGAGGATTGTTCTTTTATGATATCAGCTGTGTCTTCACTGACTACTAGAGTAGTATCGTCTGCATACATTAAACAATTGCATATATCACCAAGGTGTTTTGGCAAATCATTGGTGAATGATATGAAGAGGACCGGGCCTAATACTGAACCCTGTGGCACTACCCTAGTGATCTCCTTAGGAGCAGATCTCAAATACTGTATCAGGTTATTGTATGTACATTTTATTTCAACCACTTGGCTGCGTTCACTCAGGTAGGACTGGAACCATGCTTTTGCAGTTCTATTTATACCCAGACTTTCTAGTTTTGAGAGGATAAGATCGTGCCCCATGGAGTCAAATGCCTTGCTAAAGTCCAAAAGTATTCCTGTAACTAATTTTCCACATTCTAACTGGTTTATTACATGCTCAATTAGGCTAGTTATTGCAGTTTTAGTGGATTTACCTTTTACAAACCCGTGCTGTTTGTTGGTTAAAAGCTAGCGTCCGAAAACGTGTTTACGATGTACCATAACACCTTTCAGTGTAACTAGTGATATAGTGTAAGTTTAGTGAAAAGAAACCAAGTTGCTCTGTTTTATAATATATATTTATATTATATTAATATTTTTATATAAAATCGGGTGTTATTGCATATAAGGATGTAACATTACATAAAAATACTAGCACCCCTGTTGCAGCTTCGCCCGGAAACTTTCAAATTGTATACAAAATGTATAAAATTTATAATTTTTTTTAGTTCAAATTATAATTATTTGTAAACATGTTTGTAAACATTTGTATAACTAAATGTGAACTTGGCTAAAAGATGTGTAAGAAGTAGAAGATATGCCTATTTATTTTGCCTTTTTTTAATCATCTATACTAAGAGCGTAAATTAAAATAATTGTTAAGAGTATGTGATATAATTTAAGAAATTCTCAAATATTCCAATAAAATGCTTTATTATGTGAGGCCTTTCGCCTACAATGTAGGCATTGTCAGACATCAACATAAAGAATATTTGAGAATTTCTTAAATTATTTACAATTTCCAATAAAGAACTCAAAGAAGAAATGGAAAAAGTATGTGATATGTTTTTTTCAAATTGATGTATTGTAGGTTAATTACCTTCATTCTGCCAGTGATCCTGTAAATCTTCTTGGATTACACGTTTCGGCTTTTATTCATCATCAGATCCAAACAAAAAATTTTTTAATTTATTCTTGATGGTATTGTCAATTTTGTTTAATACTGAACATCAAATATATTTATTTAAAGATCTGATGATGACATCGACATCGAAACACATAATCCAAGAGAATTTACAGGATCACTGGCAAATTGAAGGTAATTAACCTATAATACATTAATCAGAAGTGATTCATAAAAACAACACCATAATGAAAATGGTCACATTAGAAAAAAACATAAATGAAACTAATATTATTACTTTTTAATTCAAGTTATAAATTTGCAATACAACAATTTACTCTCATATTATCCATGCACATTTAAGAATTTTAAGCTTAACTTACCAAAAAACTACTTTATAAACTATATTGTTTGTCTTTCCTTTTGATGTTAAAGTAACTAAATTTGATGGACTGCTTAGAACAGGCTACTTAAAATTGTCCGTGGGAATAGCACACTCCTCTCAAATCTATGGCCTGCAAATTTTAAGGACTGTCCTTGAGACTTATTAACAGTTATTAATATAACCCAATTAAAAACCGTTAATTGGGTTATACAACGGGTAAAATACAAATTAATAGGAACCTGTACTCTTTTGAATCGGAATGGATAGTCTGTAGGAATTAATTGGATTCTAGGAATAGATACATAACGCATAAGATTCTAGGAATAGATTCTGTTTTAATCACGCATTTAAACCATAAAACGAAGAGGCTGTAAAATTGTCATGTTGCTATCTTTTACAGTTTACGCTGTGCGTTGATTTTTAGATCAGCTTCCATGAACGTTTGGGGGGCTGTTTCTACTCCTCTGGGATGAAATTTCGAAAAATCCTTTCTTAGCATGCAGTGAGACCATAAAACAAAAGTACTGTAAATATTTCAAGTAGCTATCTTTTACGGTTTACGCTGTATGTTGATTTTTTAGATCGGCCTCTATGTATTTCTTATGGAGAGGTGTAAACTTTTTACAGAAAATCATGATTTTTGCAACTCAACATTAACATTTAATAAAATCCTTTCTTAGCACACAACTAGACCCTAAAATGAAGATACTGTAAAAACTTCAAAATCCTACCTATTGTGGTTAAGGCTCTGCATTGATTTTTAATTTTTCACTTCTTCTTTTATAAATGTAGATTACAGTTTTGTGACAAATAAGTATTGTAACTATTACTCCCCAAATAATCATTATGAATATTCAATGGCCTCGCAACTATCCAGATTGTGACTATCCCTATCAGATTAAAATAAAGGTTATTTCCTCAGCAATAGAGTCTGGTAGGTTTATTGCTAACTTACACAAGTTATAAAAAGTATTATGTCTACTACTATACACAAGACATAAAGAGTAATTATTCACTTTTTACCACAAAAAAAGTGGTAAGAAAGTGTTCTTGTTGAAAAAAATGGTGAAATATGAATTTATATCTCTTGAGGAGGTTGATATCATCCGTGGAAAACTCGTCTTTTACTGAAAAATTGAAAAACTAGTTTTTTTTAATCTGATAGTGAAAAAACCAAAAAAATTGGTTTTTTTTCAAAGATTTTTATTACTTATGTTTTTTTATGCTGAACACAAATAGGCCTATATATAATTGGTTTTGCGGTAAAATTGGTAAAACTGCATAACTACTTAGTCAACTTCAATTCTTTTCATATGATTTTAAGGTACTTCTCACTTAGTCAGGAATATAAAAATCAAGTGTCGGAAAGCCATCATTCACGTTACAAAGCGTTAAGAAGGTTTAATGTCCAAACGCTATCACTGAAATTTCGGAGGCATCGCGCCTCCGATGGCAGTTATGGTTTGGTTACGTTATTATATTGTAGAATGAACCTGTATTAACATATTTCCACTGTCCCAAACCATTTTTCAGTCAGTAGAATTTGTGAAAACATATTCTACAATAGACTGTGCTAATCTAACCATAACTGCCACTGTGCGATGTATATAGGCAGCCTCAGTGTTTACTAATGTATCACTAATGATACTAACTATGTTTCCGACACCTAATTTTTACTAAATATTGGTATTTAGTATCCCAAAAATTTATTGTAAGTATAAGATGAAAATATGTCAAAAATACTAAAAGATGTGATTGGTCTATTGGTTGTTTTGAATTTTTTCTTAATATACGTAATTTCCACAGAATAAACAGCATATCTTGTGAAAATACAGCAAACTAGACCCATTTCAAGCAAAATTTTCCAATTTTGTTTGGTAGCAAGAAACCGCATAAATAACGACGTAAGAGCATAGCAGTACACATGTGCTGCAAATAAAGGGGCTTTCAGTCCCTGATCCCTTTACTGTACTTAACATTATATTTCCTGCACTTTTCCATGTTTATCTGAGCACTACGTTATGTTACAAGGTTAGGTTACCTTAGACTGGTTTCATTAGCTTAGTTTTTGTAAGGTTGGGTTAGATAATGTTTTACCATGTATATAAAACTAATTTCAACAACCTAAATTAAGGAAAACTAACCAAATAAACTACACCATTGCATAAATTGTCAAACAAGCATAAGCAAAGTATTTAGTAGCTTTTTCATAATTTAGAATATTAAATAGCATTTAAACTTAACATTTAGTACTGAACAAAGTAAAGGATTTTTTGTAGCGCACCCAAGTATATAGGCCTAGTGACTCTTATAAATCACAACTCACTGGTGTTCTTATTAAGATTTTCCAGGTTTCGTTTCAAATTCCCTGATTTTTTCCTAACTTTTCCAGGTCATTTAAAATTCTCTGACTTTTCCAGGTTTTCCCTATTTTCCCTGTTGCTGGACACCCTGTTTATTTTGCGGAAATAATGTATTTTACCAAAAAATTCGAAAAAAAAAACAATGTTACAACTTTTAGTATTTTTGTCATAATTCTGTTAATTTAAATGGTACTTTTAATCATCTTTTTGGTAATTATGCACTTTCTTGCCACCTCTGAAAATACGATTTCATGTTAATCAAGTGGTGAAAAATGAGTTTTACATCTCTTGAGGAGTTTGATTTCATCCGCGGAAAACTCGTTTTTTACCAAAAAATTGAAAAATTAGATTTTTATCTAATAATGAAAAAACCAACTTTTTTAAAAATCGTTATTTTTCGACAAATTTTTTTTTCATTTCTCGTGTTTTTTTATGCTGAACACAAATATATAACTGGTTTTGTAGTAAAATTATTTTTTCAGCTCGAAAAATGCATTTTTGTTGACATAACCAAACATAACCTAACTTATCCTAATTGTCTTATTTTCTCAACAAAAATTCGTAATTTGCGTTAAATTCGGGCGTTTGGCCTCCGTGACGGCCTGCCGGCCGTCACTCCGGCGGGAATATATGAGAATTCGGTTTTTGTGATTAATAGTTGTTGTATATAATGATCGCGTAATGGCCGCTAATCGCGATCCGTCGCGACAGTAGTTTTTCCGTTATTTCTCGAGAAATATTTGTAATAGACAAAAATAGTTTTCAAATTTTTATTCAGCGCAAAAAACACATCAAAATAAAAAAAAGATGATCAAAATACCATTTAAATTAACGGAAATATGACAAAAATACTAAAAGTTGTGACATTGGGTTTTTCGAATTTTTCGGTAAAATACGTTATTTCCGTGGCAAAAGCATATCTCGTGAAAATACAGCCAATTCTAGACCCATTTCAAGCAAAATGTTCCAAATTTGTTTGGTGGCAAGAAAGTGCATAATTACCATCTTTTTTTATCTTGATGTCTTTTTTGTGCTAAATACAAATTTGAAAACTAGGCTGTTTTGGTCTATTACAAAAATTTCTCAAGATACAACGGAAAAACTACTATCGCGGCAAATCGCGATTAGCGGCCATTATGCGATCATTATATACAACAGCTATTAATCACAAAAACCGAATTCACCCATATTCCGCGGATGAAATCAAACTCCTCAAGAGATATAAACTCGTATTTCACCACTTTTTAAAATATGAAATCGTATTTTAAGAGGTGCCAAAAAAGTGCATAATTATCTTGTTTTTTTTTTTTTTTTTAATTTTTCGGTGAAATACGTTATTTCTGCTGATTCTAAAGCATATCTCGTGAAAATACAGCCATTTAAAGCAAAAAGTTCCAACTTTGTTTGGTGACAAGAAACGGCACATACAAAAAGATTAGTTTTTCGATTTTTCGGTAAAAAACGAGTTTTCCGCGGATGAAATCAAACTCCTCAAGAGATTAAACTCGTATTTCAACACTTTTTCAACATGAAATCGTATTTTCAGAGATGGCAAGAAAGTGCATAATTACCAAAATATGAATATAACCTATCATACAATAACATGACAACCACCTCAACCCAACTAAACCCCCCCCCCCCCATATGCACAATGTTAATACAACCTATGACTAGCCAACAAAAACAAATTCGCACATATTCATGCTGGAGAGGGCCGGTAGGCTGTAACTGAGGCCAATCATCCGAACTTAGGTAATTATGCACATTCTAGATGCCTCTGAAAAAGCGATTTCTTTTTCCTGAAAGTTAGGGAACAAGTAGCTGAAAGATCGAGGTATGATATATGATATCGAGTTGAAATATGATACAAACACAATAAAAACTAGGCCTAAATATAAACTAACCTTCTTTGTACAGATAGTTCATGATTGTTCCCACAAAATGGTAATTTACCAAGTTTCAAACCACTTGAATCATAATCACTCCTTAACTCACTTTTTGAATCAAAAATTGAACACAATATTATAAGTAAAATGAAATTTACAAAAAACCACATGGTATGGTAATTGCGTTTTAAATCCTGATTTACTTAATTTTGGGATATCCATTCAGACCTACATATTATTTTAAAACTCATTCCCATTAGCAATAGCGTACAAGGTTATCATAGGTAAAACAACTCAAGCAAACAGCACTATGTGATCAATTAAATTAAACTAAATCTTTATAAAGAAACGACTAACTGAACAACAAAATAACTTTCTGGTGTTTTGCTTTGTAACATACAGTATTATCACAGTTTATTATCAAACCCGGGGGAAATTAGCCTCATTTTAAAGAACTGAATTCACTAAACTCAATTAACTCATTCCCTCAATTCAGTTGTTTCTTGTTATGAGTTTGATTATTTTGAGTTGGTTGGTTGGAACTTTTTTAAAGTGTCATCTGTCAAATGTCATACCCCACATTTTTTGCATTAAAGAGAAAACATACGTGTCTTTTCTATTCTAAAGATAGTCTAAAAATGAAACATATGACTATAAGCATAGAGACCTTCTATTATAGGTATAATAGAAGGTATGTGCTATAAGTAACATAAGCAGAATATATGTTTCTTTCCCAGAATAAATTGAAAAAACAACCAAATAATAATGATAAAAATGCATGTAATACATTGAAAACGCACGTTCACAGGCACATACACATAACAATTAAAGCTCGATGAAAACAATGGTAAAATACAATTCCATATAAATTACAGGAAAATGAACTAATAAAGAAATAGCCAAGGTCTATACAGGAAGGTCTATTCATGTGCCGGTGCTTCGCACGTAACTATATACTACATAGTAGTTGAAATCAATGAGAATGCAAGTCGGGCAGAACACTAAAATGTTAGTATCACCAATATGTCATAAAAATACTCAGATTGTTCTATGGCAATGTGCTTAGAAAGGTTTTGCACTCTGTAGCTGCTACAAAATTTTGCCAAACTAAAATGTTCGTTAGTAGTTATTTTAACTCTCCCTAAAGAAAGAAAATTCGGCAGAAAAAAAACGAAGTGGTCTGCAAAAGAATTTTCAAATTAAATAAAAAACTGCTAATAACACATCACAACAAAACGTCTCCTCTTTAGTCAATAATTATTTCAAAGAATGCATTAAGCTTGAACATATTAATTTTAATCCAAAATAATTCTAAGTGATGTTTGTAAACTATTTTTAATCCCGGAATAAATACCACTGTACCACCAGCAATTATTACAATTATTTATGAAGGTGTTTAGCCAGGAAATTTGTTTCTATTACTTATAAATAAAGTAAACGTGTTATCAGTACCAAAATGATGTGCACAGACCGGAAAATAGTATAGAAATATGATGTAAGTTTCATATCATAATACCATGAAATAATAATAATTATTGCATAAAACATTTACTTTAAAATGTATCGCAAACGTCAGATTAAAATATATTTGTAGCTACCTACACATTCATTCTCGTAATGGCCTCATTTATACATACAAGTTTTTCATTCATCTGCTGATCTCACATATAACTATAGAAACCAATCCATTGCTGGTGATTTAGTAATCTAATTATTAGTCTACAGTGATGTGCTAAGGACTCTCCCACAAGACCACATAAATCAAACCCCTTTTAGCGTGCCTGTAATGACTTGGGCCTATCGAGGCTTTTATATTCAGATGGTAAACTGTTGATTAATTGGACACCAGGATACCAACCTGTGAGGGAAGGTGTTCATAGATCACCGTTCTATATTGTCCAGTACGGTAGTTTTCCTGCCTCTACTGACATGACTGTGCATGTCAGTTCCTCTTGTAAGCACACACTTTGACCAACAGTGTATATACAGTAGGCCGTTTCCAGTATGTATATACAAGGCAGGATCAAAAGTTCCAGTGTTTTAAATGCGGGGTTGCATGTCCGTCTCATTGGCAGATTACAGATGATTCTAACTGCCCTTTTTTGCGATCTTAATAGTCGATTTGCCTTAGGAGGACCGAAGGCTCTAGATGACCCCGGACACAGCCCATTCCAAACAAACAAGCAAGTTACCTTTTCAACAGATATCTGTATGTCAAGTTTGCATCGTCCCTCTCTTCTGAATTCATTGCCTACTCTGGGGTGCCCCAGGGATCGTTACTTGGGCCTTATCTTTTCTCTCTATTTATTAATGATCTTCCTGAAGTGCTACAGAGTGATGTTCTTATGTTTGCAGACGATGTTAAAATCTTTTCAATCATATAATCTGAAGATGACTGCCTTCGGATACAGAGGGATCTATCAAGTCTGGACCGATGGTGTGCAGACAACAGAATGACCCTTAACACAAAGAAGTGTCAGGTTATCACGTTCCATCGTTGCCAAACTCCTATCAACTTCAGTTATAGAGTGCGTAATGAGTCCATTGCTCGTGTGGAGCGTGTTAAAGACTTAGGTGTTATCCTGACCCCACCACTGAACTTCGATGTACACATACATGACTTTGCGGCAGAGCTAACAGAATGCTTGGCTTTCTATATCGTTGCTCGAAGCAGTTCAGGGACACAACTGCCTTACAGTTTCTGTACTGTGCCTTAGTTAGGCAAATTCTGGAATATGGCTCACCAATATGGAACCCTTATCAGAAATACCTCATTGCTGAACTGGAGAGAGTCCAACAAAGATTTATTCGCATGGTTGGCTTTAAGGAGGGTTATCCATACTTTCAAGTTCCAGTTGAAACGTTATCTATTGACCTTGGACTCCAACCACTTGAGCAGCGTAGACTCTCTGTCGATATGGTGTTGCTACATAAGATCATAAATGGAAAAGTCGACTGCCCAAACATACTTCGTTTGGTCTTGTACAGGGTCCCGACGAGTACCAGGTATGATGACCTGTTCATAAGAACTTCGGAAATCAGATGAACCTGTCCTCAATCGTGATTGAAACATCCGACGTTGAGAAGAAACTTTCTGAAGTCAACTAATTCAAGGGAACTGGCCCTGAAGACATACCTGCATCTGTCCTGAAACACTGTTCAGCTTTACTTGCCCCTCAACTAACCACACTTTTTAATAAGAGTCTTCATACTGGGGTCTTCCCCAATGCACTCAAAGAAGGCTATGTCGTGCCCATCCATAAATCTTCAT
>JAQJVL010000812.1:0-40000 GCA_035578905.1 Stictocephala bisonia
TTTTGGGTTTTTGTTATCTATTGTAATTCATTTCATCTTCTATAAAATTGTAAAGGAATCCATTGAAAAATTTAATTAACTTATTTATTTATTTTTTTTGACATAATCTGTTTGTTTACGTAGGGCTGAACTGACGTTTCCCACTTTGTACATGTGTTATAAAATTTATTATTATAACTTTGTTAAAAATTATTTATAGGTGTTTATAAGTGACTCATATCCAGTAGTATTACTTTTGTATACTTTACTGCCCTGGATATTGTTATATTACAAATTAATACCTTACACTTTAATAAAGCAAATAAATTGACATATCATTTTTCGATAATTTTGTATTTATGATTTTGAAAGTATTGTGTGAAATTTTGTTTCATACCTATATTAGAAAATGCACGACATATTGAAACATTTAAAGTAATTTAAAAGTAAGTTTTATTTTTCACTGATCATACATTCTGAAAGGATTAGAAAACATGTATTTATAAGTTTTTTATGCATTGGTTTTAATAGGTTCTCTGGTGAGTAAGAAAACATCTGTACTACATTATATATGTTATTATGTATCTTATAATGAATTTACTACAACATAATAGTGTAATAACTTAAATAAGTCATTAAGACTATGATAACGAACAAAAATTAAAAACTAACTTTTAATACGAGAATTGGGTATGTGACTTCTACCGCTAAAAAAAGTGATTTATTTTTACTTCATTTTAAAAATCTTTCAAAATTGATCACCGTTTTTTATGCCTAATATGCACTTATATAAATAGTAAATTTAGGTACTTTTTTGCTAATTTTTTAGGTACTTTTGTGTCATTAACCAAACCAAAACAGTTAAGTTTTGTTTCTTTTCATGTAGACCTCAGTAAAATAAAAAAAAAAAAATCATTGCGGTCGTTTGGAATATTCTAATGGTTAAAATCAAAGTTAAACCATTAGAAACCAATCTGAAAAATAAAAAAAATTTCATAGTAATAAGTAATTTTTGTTCTTAAAAAGGTAACTGCTAATACAATTTATCAAAAAAGTAATAATGACATTAGTATTATTCGTATATATTCAATAGTTACTATACACTCAAAATGAAAGCAAAACAAATATCTATTAATATGTAACAAAAAAATATTAATTTTACTATATGACGGTGAAAGACGAATAAGTAGAGTTTACTTCGTTCTTTGAGCCGACCGCATTTACATTTCAATGCGCTCAATTTACATACTTGCTAAGGATATTACAAAGGTTGATGCTGTTGAGAGAAGGATTTCTAAGCCTCTATTATTTTCATACGACGAAGATCCTGCATTTAAAAATTAAATAAGAACATTGCTTTTTATTAGAAAACATTAGTATTTTTTAACATATCACCAGTCTTAAACTATCACTGATTGATTTAATGTTAAATATAAATAAATTAAAAGAATTCAATTATCAAAGAATTTTATTTTTCTAAGATTATACTAGTTTAGATGAGAACCTAACTGTCACTATACGAAATAATAAATTGGTAATAATTTAAGACATTAACCATGACTATTACTTCAAGGAATACAAACTCATACGTTAGGTGCCTGAGATGAATAAAACTACTTTTTTATTTGGCACAATTTATTTATATAAACACTGCGGTTGAAACTAAATATGTAATGAGTGGCGATGTGGCTGTGGTTAAGACTTGACATAGGGCTGCACCAGTTTGGATCAGACACTGCTGAAGGACTGACGATGTCTCTGTAAGTTTAGTTTTCCACCACTTTCGTTTTTTAGTTATTTTTGTTGCTAACATTATATATTATATGAGAGGAACTATTTATGCAGCACCCACAAGTTCAAGATCAAAATATAATATGTTTTGGTGTTTAAAACTTCCTGTGTTTTCAGTTAATGTTAGTAATATAAAAGTTATAGTATATTTTTACACATTTTTTTCGATACATCTAAATTTTCTTTCTTTATGTTAAGCAAACATTATAATGTATTTTAGCAAAATTTTTCGATATATTTACGTTTTCCTCCTTTGTGTTATGTTAAAATTATTTTAACTATAAATTATTTTCTTCTCTTAAGGTAAGATTTTTTAGTTTTGAGTGTATTTTGCGGCTTGTACAGAGCTCTTATCGATGAACAGACGTTTAGTATATGTTGGTAGTTTTTTCTAATATGCATATTAATATAATGTAATTTGTTAACATATTTTTATAATAATGTTTTTTTTATGAAATCAAATATTATTATTGTTTGGCTGGTCCTAGTCTCATTGTGTTATTTAATATCTAAAAAACACATTCAAATCACCCTCAAGTGTACATATTCTAGCAGTTCAAAAAAACCATAAGCATTAAAAAAAAAAAAAAACTTTAACTGGCTGGTGAATTCAAATCAAGCGAAACCTAAATGAAATACCACAAATCATTATTTACCTAAAGGCTGCCGCTGACTGCCATCCATAACACTTACATGCAGCCACAAAATTCTTATTTATTCGACACATAGTGATCACTTTTAATAAACCTAGTTATTATAATAAACCAATTTGTGTGACACTATACTTAATTTTAATTAATATTATCACGTAGTATGGACATTTTATAGAAATGTTTCAATTTAGGATGGCTTATTATTTTGTTATGCTGTTTTATAAAAGAGTTTTGCTGTTAGACCGTAAACTAAAAATAAAAAAATACAAAACCTATATGTATGATATATGGATATGGGTTAGTTAGGATATCAGTTACTATTTTTAGTATATTATTAATATATTTAGTTTGTATACACTGAAACTGTGTTGGGAGAGAGTTTTTTGTTTAAATTCAAGAAATATATTTCCTAATCAGCAGTATATTTTTTTAATGATGGGTTCAAACTACTTATCTATTATAAGCTGTGTTACAATGCAACTTATTTTTTTGTACTTCTTTTGGACTTTTTATGCATTTTATATTATAAAATATCATAGTCAAAATAGGATTATAATCTCAAATGAAAATCAAAAGTAGTATACAAATTAAAACTTAAAAATCACATAAAAACTGAATTTACACGTTTTTTTATTAAAATAAAATTTTTGTTAAACACAATTTGAAACAAATAACAGTGTTATAAACAGAGAGTACACAAAATGTAAGGAACGTAACTGAATCAGGTGTAACAGAAACGATAATGCTGAGTAAATCACGTGCTTTGCTCTTACCTTGTTTTGTTCTTGGAATACAGTAATATAATTAAACTCCTCTAAACTATGTGTGGCACCATCTCACTTCTTACTTATTTAAATTTAAATATATTCAATGGTACGTAGTTTTAAGGGTACTACACAGAAATTTATACAAAAATAAAATTAATATTCATATTTTGTATGTAATATCATTGATTTTATACACTAACAGATCTCCCATCCAATGTTAAATTTTAATTCTCAAAATATCAGCTGTTTTTGTGGTCCATTGTGGAGCGCCAGTGTAGTCCGATGTAAATGTAATGCAGTTTAAACCAGTTGTGGTTGCGGGCCACACAAACTAACTAAATTACTGCCACAAATATACCTATTAGATGGTTTATCTATTGTAGGTTTATACAACCAATGGTAATATACTGTTTCGTTTTATCAAGCTGATTTTTAAAAATATCATACTATACAACTTTTATATTGCCAGGAAAATAGGCACCCAAGGCTTCTTGAGAATTAAGTCAACAGGGTATATACACACACACACACACACACACACACACACACACACACACATATATATATATATATATATATATATATATATATATATATATATATATATATATATATATATATATATATATATATATATATATCCATAGCATTTTACAATAACTACTGGATCAGCTAGTTACGGAAGCTTCTCCACCATATTTTTATGTCTTCCATCTTTTCTAATCCTCTCTTCTCATTCAGATTTATCCTAATGTCCTATAGCCTCCCGTCATTCCCTTAGTTCATCGATCCCTAGGCCCATATTATGGATCTTTCCAAGTACCTCATCGATCCTTGTATCGCCCCCTATGTTTAGTATATCCTAATCACTTCAATCAATCCCCCCTATTTCCCCAAATATGGCTTCTGCTCAGCTAACCTTCCAAGTACCTGACGAAGGTTTTATACCTACCTATTCTGGTAACTCCTTCCCTATTTCTTAAAAACATCACCTTGCTATTCTGTTTTCTACCTATATCACTAGTTCCCACAAGCCTTCCTCCATCATATAAAACACTTGTACATAATATGTTAAATATAAAATATTACTTTTTGGGTGACTATTCTTCCTCTATTTCAACTAGTCCAATCTTCCATCAACAAATCTTGAATGAATTTCACTACGATCATATATTTTTTTGGCTTTGGCTATCAACGCTCCTCTTAACTCCTTTCTTTTATATGGTTTTCTGCACATATTTCCACCCAGCCCTAAACCAAGCCCTTAGATTTTCATATTTCTTCTCCTGTAATATTTTTACTATAGCTATCATATCAGCCCTCAACCTTTGATCTCTAAATCAATATGCCAGTGTCCTTTATTCTTTAATTTTTTCCTTAACCTCCTTGAATTTCCTCATGCACTTCTCCACATTGGCAAGTCACAAATAAGCTTCTGTAATTGTGGCATTCATATAGTATACAATTTTTTAAATCTCGTTATTACACAATTTCTCTACATAATTTTGAAACCATTAACAAAAAAGAAAACAGTACACTGCATTTTTCCCAACCACTAAAATGTCTCAATATTCAGTTCCTCGATCTCTTAAAATTGCTCCACATTCTTTTGATCAGACTTGATACTAATTTATCACTACGAACAAATGTTACATTACTAATAAGGCCTTCCATGACTACTGAAAAAGTGCTCACACTAGCGGAATTATGTGATTTAGTACTGCGATGGCTGGGAATATTGTCTATCACAAAAATTCTCTACATCACATTAACATTGTGGAGGCAAACGACGTCTCATTCATAACAGTAAAAGTCGTTGATCTCGGATATTACTATTTTGTATGGAAATGAAAGATTTATTTTCCATAATACGTGGAGTAACATGGTGAGGCTAATTAATTTATTTTAGATATGCATATATCTATATATACGTAACTTCCTACCTAACTTGACACTAATAGGAGCCAGCAGTAGATATTAAATACTATTGTAGGTATTATTAATCAACATTTATCTCTTAACTCAACTAAAGGATTTGCAAATTTGAACATGATTTTTATGCATATTCGAAAAAAAATGTCTTTCATAAAGACAGTATTCCTTTATGTTAAAAATAGATTATTTTGTTTATAACACTATCTTTGTGTTTTATCCCATAAATGAGAAAGAACTATCTGCATGATTCGTGGAAATAAACTAAAACGTGCATGACAAAGAATAAACTAATAAAATAACAGCATTATCACTCGCCATATTATTGATTTGTTACTCAAAAATCCATTTATAAGCCTGTAGATTGCTCATACAAGCTAATTAACAAACTTGAGGATGTAAATTATTTTTTTATATGCATAGAATTTTTCGTGAATTATTTCGGGTTGTATATAAAGTTTAAAAGTTTCAAATTGCTGAATACTCAACATAAACCTCGTTTTACACACGAAACTGTACCTTATTTTGCAGCATTAACTATGCTTGTAGTCCAAGATCTATTATCTGCGAGTTTAACCATAAACGATGTGTAATTTCAAGTTAATTTTATTATGCAAAATGCTAATCATGTCTGCTCTCAAATTATAAGAGGGTTTAAAGCTATTTATATTAAATGTATGTATAAAATATCATACTTATGTGTATGTTATAAAACACAATCAAATATGGGCGTACTCTTTGCCATCAATCACCCATAATATCCACCTACCCACCCACACTTACACTTAAAGTGATACTGACCCACCCACCTACCCAGATAAGTACATTTTTACTTTATACAGTATCATAAGAAGGGAATATTAATGGGAGGGGTAATATTTGTGCAAAGATATGTTAACTACGAAAGTTTGCAGGGAATCCTCAAAACTGTTACTGCGAGTATGGTATTGGACACTCATTGATTATTGAATGTACCCCTCCCTCCATACATGAAATAGTTATGACCCACCCACCATAACTATTGAGTGTACGGTGATATTGACTCACTCAACTATCTGTAAACGAGTTGTTGTGGTGATACTCCTGCTCACCCATATCAGGAGCAGTGGTAGGGTATTATTAAGAATTTATATTGCAATTTCAAAATTTAAATAGTTATTTTTCTTTTTTTGTAACGATTTTTTTCCGTTGTCATTATCTGGCGAATATCTTGTATTACCATGACGAGCAGGTAGATAGGGACATCTTGTAACTGAGTCATTATTGGTATAATTATTGGTATCTCGTCAACGCTATTGTTTATGAATTATTTGAATTTTGGGGCAAATATGGAGACTGAAACAGAGAGAACAACGATTCGATAATTGCACTTACGAAAACTGTACGTATTGAGACCCATCCCTCCACGAAATTGGAAGTCGTGCCGTACCGGGGGACGGCTCAAAACCAGACAAGCGATAGGATCGTGGGTGGCAGTCAGAGGGTTAAATCATAACTCGGCAGCTGAGCAAAAAAGAAAATTATTACAAAAGAATAATTATTATTAAAAAAATCAGGCAGATGGCCAAAATCTCAGAGATTACACACAAAAACAAGAAATACAAACACAAAGCAAGAATTACAAATTATACACAAAAATAACACACCATACACAAATTTGATAAATGATACAAATACCAAAAAATTACATAAAAGATGCTTCTATCTGCAGAATTACTTGACAGACAAAATTGCAACGAATTAAAAAGAATTTACATTGGAAATTAAGAAAATTTGAACAAAACCAATCAACCGGCAATTTATCCCTCATCCCATGATTCCACTGAAACCAGGGAGTCAGCCGAATGGAAGAAAAGTATAAACGTTAAAAAGTAATTCCCTTTTGGTGAACTTTAAAATAAAAAAATATATATATAAATCAAATATAAGACGGTACCGTTTTATTTAATACTTACTTAACGATAACATTTACTAAATAAATAACACAAACAAAACTTAACCACTAGGCCTAAATAGAAAATAAAAATCCTAAACAATTTCGATTCTAAATAAAACTATCACTACTCAATAATACATTGAGTTGGCATGTTCAGGCATTTATTAAAAACATTTTTTTTAATGAACATTTTAATGTTGGATATATAGGCCTACATTCATAAATAGTATGATATTACCTACAATTTGGCGTTATATAAACAATAATCATACACAATACTAAGTAGAAATAAGAAAAATGTATTTTCACTGTAAAATTCTCAGCTTATACAACTAATTTATAGGCAAACAATAGGATTCATTTTTGTACTTCCACTCCATTAAATGACTATCTGCTTTAGAGTAGTTTTTTCAGTCAAGAACAGTTTGGCCGACTGACTTGAAAACTTAACACACTTATGTAAACTTAAATAAAAAAATGCAATAAATTTGTATTGATTTTCAAAACTATTTAAAAATTAAATGTAGATACATAAGATTTGTAACTCCAAATTTCTTTTGAACCGAAAATAATTTAATGATTTCCATAATAATAATAATAATCCTTTACTGTCGTAAAACTGTGGTACAGCATTGACAACGTCATTTTACAGCTAAATGCCAAGAATACTAATACTACCAATAATAATACTAATACTACCTTAATTTAAGTACATTTAAAATAAATTTAGGGCAGGCATTTATAATTACAAGCCCAACAACAGAACCTAATATGTATATACATTAATATTAATTTTACAACAAAGTTTAAATAGTAAAATAATACAAGGAAAGATACAATTAATAACAAGGCAAATCGAACAAGGACCATAGATAAAACATCAAGAACATGAAATACTTTTAATGAAATCCAAATACAAGATTAAAATTCAATTAAACCCAAACTCAGAAATTTTGTAATTGAGTAAAAGGGGTTATTGAGTAACCAGCAGTAAAACTTACATTTAAACTCTTTCGGTGAATACTTATTAATTAAATGTATAACTTTGTTGTATACTTTGATTGAGATCACCTGGTGACTGGATAAGCTTTTATTCAACCTATGAAAACCGACAGTAGCTTTATTATATAATTTTTAAAAATAATACAATTTAAACCAATAAAAACTTTAATAGTGAGGCCTTTCGATAGCAAGGCTATCATCGTCAGACACATCTTGATGATAGCCTTGCTATCGAAAGGCCTCACTATTAAAGTTTTTATTGGTTTATATTGTGTTATTTTTAACAATTATATACAGAAAACCAATACAGCTCCATCTTCAACTTAAAAGTAGCTTTATTGTTGTTAAGGGTTTCATAACTAGAGTTTTGTCTCACGTGTATGTACTCTTGATGGCTAAAAGTATATTGTACTATGTCAAGGTTTATGACTGTTTGAACTTTTGTGAGAATAAACAGAAGCTTACAGTGTTCTAATAGGTCTGAATTCGTAATTATTCCAATTATCTTTTTTGAAGGATCAAAACTTCAGACACTCTGCTACAGTTACTCCAAAGAATAAGCCCATATCTAAGTAGAGATTGAAATTTTGCAAAGTATGCATACTGCTACTAACACAAAACGTAAGACGCCTTATCAAATATATAATATTTGACAGCTTAGTTGTTAAATAATCTATATGAGCTCCCCATGTTATTTGATGATCAAAGTGTATTCCTAAAAACTTTATGCTCATGACATTTTCAATTTTATTTACTAAGCCTTTTTCACTGTCTACTGATCTTAAGTTAAATATAATTTGTTTAGTTTTCTCTTCATATAAAAGGAAATCATTTTAAAGAAACCACTCAGAAGCTGTGAGTAATGTATTTTTGGTGTTTTCAATAAGTTGATCAAAACTACTTGAGATGTTTACGAAAGTAGTATCGTCTGCATAGAGCAGCGATCTGGAGTTTACAGAAAGAGGTAAGTCATTAATACATATTAATAAAAAAAGTTAGCCCAATACGGAGACCTGAGGCATCCCCCATTCCACCTTCATCTCCTCAGACCACTGTCTGCAGGACCCTGCAGGAACACCCTCTGGCGATGGTTTTGAAGGTAAGATTTTAATAAAAGAAGAGGAGCTTCACAGACTCCATAGTAATTAACTTTCTCTACCATAATATCGTGACTAACACAATCGAATGCACGGCTTAAATCGCAAAAGATGGCCTGAGCAAAGGCCTTACTTTCAAAGGCAGTCAAAATTTCCCTCACTAGAACATCCATAGCATCACCAGTGGATCGACCTTTCCTGAACCCGTATTGTTCCAAACAGAGATAGTTATTACTTTCAAAAAAACTACTTAACTGATCGTAAACTAAAATCTCTAATAACTTCCCAATTACAGGAATTATTGAGACAGGACGGTAACTGCTTGGTTTAGTGTATGATCCTTTTTTTTTTAAATGGGACATACACTCTAGAAATGTTCAATTGGTCAGGGAAAATTTCTTCTTTTAAAAGAGCATTAAAACTTATACATAGCGGCTCAACAATGCTACCTATTATAGATTTCAATATATTATTTGATAAGTCATAAACATCACAACTATTAGAGTTTGAAAGTCTTTTGGCTGCTTTCATAACATCTGATTGAATAATAACTTTCCACCTAAACTTTATATTACTCTGAACTTCCAATTTATTTTTATTTAATAATAATAATTGTAAGGAGTTACAAATAACAGCTTTTTATCTAAATTAATATGTGACTTAATTTCCTTTACAGAGTTAGTAAAATAGTTATTAAAATCATCAGGAATGATGTCTAATTTTCTCTCCTGTTTTGGTTCAAAACAGTTGTTTAATATTACTTTCCATGCAGCCCTACTCTTGTTTGTGCTTTGTTATAAAAGATTTGATTTATATGCACATTTTGAATCTCTAATTTCTTTTCTGTATTGCTTTTTTAGTTGTTTAAAATTATTTTCAACTTCCCCATCTATGTTATACTTCCTAAGATTTTTTAAAAACAACAATCTTTCTTTCATTGTAGCTAATTTAACTGTATACCATTTATTACTCTTATTAGCGAATACATTTTTGTTTGTTTTCTTAATTACCTTAAAATAACTTAATTTATCTAATAAAACTTTGAAAAAACATTCAAATATGCAATCAGCGTTCTTGCTCCTAGTTAATGTTAACATGCCTGCCCAGTCATAACATAATAAATTATCTGAAAGATCACTTCTTGCTGATAAAGATAATACTAACTTCAGACCACTGTCAACCAATTGCCCATAATTTACATTGAATTTAGATGCTATTTTAATTTCTAATAAAATTCCATCAAGGTCTGAATTTGGAAATGATATAATATGGAATGACAGCACATCATCCAAACCATTATTTATAATTACATTATCTGAACAGTTATTCAGTCACGTTGCATTATTATTGAGAAAATTGAAATTATGTTGCCTAAGGATATTTTTAAACAGCTTGACAGTTCTACTGCATTTACTTATGACAAATTGAATGTTCAGGTCTCCACCCATTACAATATGGTGATTCGGCCAACGGTTTAAAAACTATAAAAGTTTTTCCAGTTTTTCAATAAATATATCAGGATTTCCAGAGACGTTGAGTGGTATAACGATATTACAATTAAACACAACTGATCAACTATTACCACAGACACTTCAAAATGAAACTCAGAACTGAACTGACTCACATCGCATACTCTTACTTGAAGGTAATTTTTCACGAATATTAAAGTGCCACCTCTACAATGGCCTTCTCTGCAGAAGGTGCTAGCACAGTAGAATCCTTCAGGAAAAGCAATGTGCGCTTCAATTTCTCTGAGCCAATATTCCGATATACATATAAACGATAAATCCGGTAATCCAATTAAGAAACTCTCTAATATGAGCGATTTTCCATTATGGCCCTGAACATTCAAATATAAAAAGTTTACATTTTTAGTTGTACATTTATTTGAAACATAGTCTAGACGCCTAGATTTAATGTTTGTTTTTCCCTTAAAAAAGACGAATTAACCGAAGAAATTTCATGTACTTTATGTGGTATATCAGATACCTTAGGAGAAATTTCAGATACTTTACGTGTTATGTCAGATACTCTACATATGTTACTACGAGTATTTTTAAACGGCTAAAGATAGTTCAGTCTATTTTTTATGATTATCAAAAGAATTTTAATAAATTTCAAGGCAGTTAGTGTTACCATTTGTGGGTTATTATGGGTTATTAGATGTATTTTAAAAAACACAAAAAGACAGATGGACGATAGTCAGAGTGGAATTTGAAAAAGGTATTTCCTTAATGTTGTCCTCTTAACTAGATGCAGATTCAAAAAACTAACAGCCAGTACACCGTTTATGTGACACCTTGTACATATAAACATAATCTAACTAAAAGATGTAATGTTTGTTTACTTAACTCATTCCATTAAAATTTTAACATATATAAGTGAATGAACCGAAGAAATTTCAGGTACTTTAAGTGGTATATCAGATACCTTAGGAGAAATTTCAGATACTTTACGTGTTATGTTGTAAAGAAGTAGGAAGGATAAACTATAACAGATAGCATGTTTCAATTATCCCATTGAGGTTTAGAGTGACCTATATATAATGTCCTATTTGTTGTTTCTCTGACGAGAATTCTTAAACTACCACAGTAGGTGTTATTATGCGTTGTCTCACTTACTAATGAACCTCTGTACTGCTTTCAGACAATGAATATATGATAAAGGATTCAATGGCTTATCGTGGCATAGTTTAAAGTGGCTTCTACATGTCCTATTTGTGGTCTCTCTCGTGGGAAATCTGAAACATCTCCCAACAGAGGAATACGTTGTACCACTTACTAATATCATGTATACACTATGTGCTAATTTAGGTCATTGATTATACGATAATAGCATGATGTTTTGTGATGGGGACGTTTGTAGTGGCTTTTATGTGTATTTTATAAATTATTTCACGATAAATCTGTTTAAAATTTGATCATTGATAATAGGGAACCGGTCCATTTTCTACATAAAACTATAAATAATAATCAAACTTTTTTGTGAGGCTAAACTTAATGAATTCCTCTGCAATCTCTCATTTTAATCACAGCCGATTACTTATTAAGTGCAGTCCTCAATTACAATCAACCGTCCAATTATAAAATATTGATTAACTTTGTCTAAAATGTACACTAATTTGCTTTAAAAATGTTAAGCAAAATGTAACGTTCCTATCAATTAAAGCTGTTTGTGGTAAAATTAAAAAGCATTAAAAAGTTGTTGTTTGGTTTTCAATATACTTTTTTATTGCATAAAACGACATACTATATTACGAAATGATACGTTATAATCTACTGAACTGTTACTTTATATATAGTTTTAATACTTATAAAAATTTTTTTCCATTTATATTTTCCTTAATCGTTTTAAATCAATAATACTTATCGGGGGATTGTATACAAACTTTCAAAGCCATTAAATTTTATCGTACTTTAGTATATTGTGAAGATTATGAACTTCATTATTTGAATATTTTTTCAAATAAACAATTACTTTTTTTCGAACCAATGAAAGAGATCATAAAACTTACGTTCATTCTACCATGTTACTTGCTATAGCCCTATTCAAACTCTTGAAGCGTAGAGAGAAGATCCTTTAATGTTTTTCTGGGAAACTTCAGACTTGGGTTTTCTGGCATAGGGCGAGTAAACTTGTTTACACCATTCACAGGTATCAATACCGAACTAAAAGCTTTTTAAGTAACAGTTTGAACACTTAAAAAAATTACCTTAAAAAATAATTACGGAAAGTATAAATTTTTATATGCTTACTTATTCAAAATCTATATTAAAATGTCTTATTTTCAATTGAATTTGTGTGTGTGTGTGTGTGTGTGTGTGTGTGTGTGTGTGTGTGTGTGTGTGTGTGTGTGTGTGTGTGTGTGTGTGTGTGTGTGTGTGTGTGTGTGTGTGTGTGTGTGTGTGTGTGTGTGTGTGTGTGTGTGTGTGTGTGTGTGTGTGTGTGTGTGTGTGTACATCCGTGTCTATAAATTATATTTATTTTTGTTACCTAAGAGTTATACGAGTTAAATAGCCCAAACTTGTAATAAAGGTTATTAATTGTATTTGTCTTTATGTGGTGGGTGGTAGTAAATTATGAATTTGTGTTATGTTTTTAAAGTCCGATTAAATACATGAAAACTATAGAAACATTTTAAATTAAATAAAAAATAAAAAACGTTTTTGACAAATTAAATCGTAATCATCAGAATGGTACACCATTTATTATTATAAACTTACAATAATAAATGGCGTACTATATTGCCTTTCAGCTAAGGCGTTCTTCATCAGAGCAAATTACAACCACCTAAGGTTTTTAATCTAGTTTTAACTGTTTTGTTCTTTTTTAAATATTATTTCTATTATGTAATGTAATTATAATACTACATACAATTGTATTGTTAGCTTCTGTGAATATATTCTGCACAATATTTTGTTATTTATAGTACTGCATATTGTATATTTATGGTTTACCCTCGAAATTTTATTCCACTTTATGTCCTCATCAAGAACAAGAAATACCAACTCATCAATATCTTATTACTGAGCTGTTACTCAATCTACAGCAATGAAATGAAAATTAATATCTATTCAGCTCTGTCTTAACCCTTGAACTGGCAGTTGATTTTTCCCAGCATGGCAGGCCACTTTTGCCTAACATATTGACCATTATTGACCACCCACCCACCCATACACCTACATTGGTACTAATTTATAAATTATGTGAGAGGGATAAATTTAGAAATTGTTCAGTTAAATGTAAAACGTGTATATTTATAATTTAATAAATAAAATAAAAATCTGGTATTCAGGTACAATTTTGACACATTAGATTTGTACTAGCAACGTTTTTATGCTTTGTAAATTTTGTATCGGACTTGAAGGTTTTGGGTAATTATTAGTAAAACATATTTATAGGACCACAAATTTTTTTTAAAATTGAAATAAATTCTCGAAATATAATTACATAATATTTTTAGCTCTATTGAGTTTTTTTGGGAATTTCCCACTTTTTGAGACTAAAAAGAGTTGTCTTCAATTTGAGTACTTAGTTGATGGTCTATAACATATTAAAAGCCAGATAATAAACCACTTTCTTCATATTACTACCCCATTTTCCATATTTTTTACGGGTTAAAATATGTAATGAGGCGCATTAATAAGACATGTTTGAGATGAGTTGTAATACTTGGTATTCATCCCATGCTACATTCAATTTCCAACCCTCTTAACTACTGTGATTGTCAGTGGACTGTGATTTGGCAGACGTGGGTCACGTGACTAGACTTCCAAGTGGTCTTAGTGATTTTAGATTAACTACTGCACTTGCTATATTTTTGAATCTTCATATGAAGCAGTACTCAATGTAAAGCATATGACTAAACTAAAATTAACTGACATACAATTTAAAAAGTAAAGAAAGATTATCGGCTGTTTGTAGAATCATAAAGCACAAGTTTGCATAGTATAAATATTGTACCAATTAAAAATTAATAAATTAACAAAACAACCTTGGTAATAAATATATTTAAACAAGTAAAAAGAATGTTATTGACTTATTTATAATTTTTATTGTTTTTTTAATAACAATAAAAATTAGTATTTTATTTTTTGTTTATTATAATTTATTACGTTTAATAAATTTTATATATTCTATATGAATATAGAAAAACTTGGGAACACAAAACGTGCCGACGACACCAGTCACTACACACGAGGCACCAGTTTACAGAAGTCTCCCTCGCTGCGCTCTTGACAACTCGGCTTTTACCGCAGTAATTACATGGACACTAATATGTAACATGTACTATAGAACTGCTTAAAATAATATGAAAAATATTAACTTTTGTTTTAGTGTTACAGATGTTTTTATGTAAAAAGTAAATAAGATGGTTTAATTCACATAAAAATATGAAATGTTTTCACTTGCATGATCTTAATAAACATAACATCCTATTATACCTCATGCATAAATTGAAACAATGTACTTTTATGATGTATTTATTTCATCTTTTAGGGCCGAAAGGCTGGAACTAAAATAGTTTGTTTACAATAAAGTAAACCTATTCTGTTTATCACTTTTATTTTTAGACATTCAGAATTTTTCTTAATTTGAACACAAATCGGAGCTTGAAGGCGAAAGTTAGTTATGCCCATGATGAACAGTGATGTAGTGGTGAAACACATCCCCTATACTGCTAAAACTCCTACAAAATATAACGCAGTATTAAATAAATACATATGACGTATTATTCAGTTAATTTGTTTTAGATTCTAAGGATAACTAATAAGTTTGAAGATTATTTTACTTCAATTATTGAAAAATATACTTTAACTGCACTGTGTTTATCACGTTTTCAAGTATTATGCAAATCTTGGATTTGATGATGAATAGGGTAAACTTTCAAATGACAATTTATAACGGAATAATACGCTGGTTCCAGTAATAAATTAATTTATATCCATACCAGTCAGGCCGAGGAACTAGTTTTGAAACACTTCAATATGAGGGAGACAAAGGTAGTTGGACATTTGCCATCATTACGTGAAAATTATCTATCACGATGTTTCGATTTGGTAAAACCCAAACCTTTCTCAAGTGCTAAAGACTAAATTACATCTACACAAACATGTTATAAAACTACGTTCTTAAACTAATAAACTGATCTACTTTAATAATTATCTACATTTTAACCTAGATCCTAGAATGGGGTACAACAAAATGAACTTTTACTAAATATAAAAATGTTAACAGGGTTATAACGCCTAAAAAAATAACCAATTAGGCGCTGTCAAGGTCACGATATCAACGAAAAAAAACAAAAACAAAAATATGATGGCAAATGTCCAACTACCTTTTTCTCCCTCATCTGATACTCTATCATTAACAAATTTCAAAAAATTCAATAGGTCCATCTTTTTAAAGTACTTGCTTGAGTTACTTTTGCACATGTGGGGGGGATATATAGGTGGTGAATAGCTAATGATCATGTAATTGTAACATCTAAATCCAATATATGTATCACGTAATAAACAATTTCCAATTGCTTTATTTTCAGGGAATATTAACTGATTTTTATTAAATCTAATATGCAGTTATTGAGTAATACAAATCCTGGAATTGTATCCATACAAGTATTAAAACACTAAGACATATGCATTTTTATTAGATTGCACTTATCAATATAATTTTTTATTTTATGGTCTTTCATCTTGTAATATGGTAGTCAGCTTTGAAAACCATTCAATTAAATATAACTTAATATATTTTCATATGAACTCATTTCACCCGGAGGTTGAGAGCCTAACTATCTTTATAGTTTACTAGGACATCGTGATCATAGTTTTCGTGTTAAAAAAAGTAAGTATCCTCCCACTCAAATTTATTGCTCCAAAAAAAATGTTATGTTTATTTATAAAATAAATATAATATCTACAACAACACCTTTTTTATTATTGCGCTTACTGGATAAATCATAATACTTCTAGTTGAAATGTTAATTTCATAATTTAACAAGGGTGTATGTTTACATATGCTTGATGTAGCTCTATTAAAAAATGTATTAAGCCTATATTATATAAAATATCGTTTGTTTACAGCATCCTCACTCAATTAAAATGTTTCCGAATCACAAAATATCTTCCTTATTTAAACGAAAATGTAATTTTTTCATAGTATTACAACGTTGTCATGGGACAATAATCTAAACCCACCAGAATATATTTATATCGACCTCCCGTAATTCGAACCCATGACTCTTGTATTGAAGTCAGTAGTGCCAACCACCAGTTAAAAAGATACCTAAGATAAATATTATAAAGTATTATTTTTTTTATTTTAAAAGTTACCTATTCGACAGTGTTAACTCTACTACAGTACTATCAAACAAGTCACACTTTATAGTAATGATTTAAGGGAATATGTGTTTGACGCTTGGGAAGGAACATTGGAAAGTGATAAAGAGACGTGTGTATCAGTTACCATATTAAAGTTGGATATTTCCTCAAGGACTTAGGGGACATATTACAGAAATTGATAGAAAACATATTTTTAGGAAATATTTGTCAGTGTTGATTTTTTTTAGCTGATTCGTAAAATGTTTTGTATATACTATCTAATGGTTTTAAAATATGAAGATTATATACACCATAAGAAAAATATTAGAGTATATAAAACTTTGTAAATATTCTTTATTTTGGGTAGCTTTTATTTTACAGAATATACAAGACAATATACTATATAGTTTTTTAATTAGCATAATATGTGTTGGTACATATACAGTACAAGTAAACGTCACACAACACAAATGTATTACCCTATAAGTAAAAAATGCACAAATATTATTGTAACATATTTGTGCATTTTGTCCTTATATTGTAATAAATTTGTGTTGTTTGAGTTTACTTGTACTGAATATACTATATATATATATATATATATATATATATATATATATTGATAAGTTGGTCAGCTAAAATGTATCTCATTATATCCGTTAAAATATTTTTTAGTTGGTGAATATCTATTCTAGTAAATCATTAGTTGATTTTTTAAAATATTGAGATATTTATTCACAGTTTCAAGTGTGCTATTTATACTAAATTTCAAGTATGGTAACTGATCTTAATATTATTATGGTAATTAGCCTTAATAACTATTAGGAATAAAAAGAAAATATGTTACATTTAGTGACTGTATTCAAAAAATCGGTCCAACTAATTGTCGGACCGTAGATTGTAGATTGTTGAGTCTGTAATTTACTTCATTTGAAACTAAAAACATACTCTCATACTAATGTAAAGACAAATACTGATATTAGTATGAGCAAAAACATTTAAATTATTATTATAAGGTGTACTGCTCAAACTAGATCAAGAAAGCCGTAAAAAAAGTCATACAAAAACACTTCGGCAAATATGAATCAAAATAACATTCCTTAAAATTCCTATAACATATTCAATTTAGGTTGTAAGAACTCAAACATATGAGATAAGGTTCAGCTATTTTAAGCTCTTTTCATATGTGTAAGGTCTATTATAGTATATTATTTATCAAAATACTCTCATTTATATTTTACCGTTTACACCAAATGAACAGGTCTGATTGCACAGGTAAGCGGTAATATTTGCCTGTAAGCTACCAAGAAGGGTAAATGTAAACCATAAAGAAACACTAAATGCTGTTTCATGGCGTCATAAAACCCTGCAAGCTGATTTTATCTCTGGTCTTTATGGAGCAAAGGGTGTTCCGATTCAACATTTATCAACAAAAAAATATTAAGGGAAAAGGTTATTAACGATAAAATTTTTTAGGCGATAGGTCCTATTGAAGGTTCTTTTTATTCTGAAATGGTGACCGTTCAATCCTCGCTATCGGAATAACCACTAGTAGAAAGTTTGGGGTGTCCATGTAGGGTGGTAGGCAGGGTTAGTATGTTGTAGGGGTAGAAATGAAAGTCAAAATTTACGTTTAGCAGCAAATAAGACCAATACTACTTAGTTTGGATCCAAAGTAAAGCTGGTTTGGTTGCGCTAATATTACGCTGTCTATAGATAACCATTTCTGATCATAAGTCAAATTCAGGTGTTAAACAGACTATTTAGGTCATCCACTCTCATTATGCGCTTGTGTATTAGTCATATTCCTTTTAAAATACAAACAATCGGCATCGTATCGGCCTTTCAAATCTTAGAATAAGTCGGAGAAAAAATAAGAGAATCTGCGATTTTATTTGGCTCAAACTCTTTCCATCTTTCAACTATAATTATTTGGATGACTTATTGTATAGTATGTAGAATCCAACACTTGTGTCATTTATATTTTAATACTGAATAAGGGTTGTGGAATAAGGGCAAGATTGAAAAATCAGGCAGATATGTATTAAAATAAACACACAATAAGCGGTACAATTTTACTTCTAGTTTTCTGTTCAGAAATGATACAACCTTAATTCTCCTTGGTCTGTTCTTTGTTTGTATAATTAAAAACACGGAACTAAATAAGCATTGAAAATTGATATTAATAAACAATTAATAAAGACAACTTCAATACAAAGATAATAATTTCAAATTAGTTTCATAAACAAAGTCAATTTTACAGCTATGTATTCCTTAAGTCAGTAAATACTTTTTATATTTTCCTTTTACTATGTGAATATTAGTGAAACTAAACTATTTCCTTATGCATTAAATAAAAAAATACTATGACAATAAGCTAGTTTACAATAGGCACATATTAAGTAAATGCATTTTTAAAATTGAATATACTTATAAAGTAGGAATTATTACGTGCATTAAATAACATGTGCATTAAAATTAATTTAATGATATCATTAAGGCAAAAATGTAATACAAAATATATGTTTAAAATTGGAATAGATCATTTTAAATATTGTAATCCTCATTCTATAATGGTATGGATTTTTACTAACACCATCAAACATAGTTTTAAATAATTATATTTGTTTTTCGTTTATTTGATAGTTGGACATTCCCTACATACAAATTATATCACTAATTTTAATAATAATATGTGAAATAAAAAATCTTAAAAATATATTTAGAGTTCTTTAAGTAATATTATAATTACTTTGTGTTTTATTTTATTTTTCTTTCAACATATTGTAAATCTAAATTTTGTATCAGTTTATGTGAGTGTTTAGTAGTGTTTACACTGTCGTAGGATCATGGCTATAAATAGGCGTGTAGTTGGGACATTTTTCCATTTTCTTCGGGTGGCCACGCTCGTATAAACAGAGGAGACGTGGGAGCAATAAGCGTACCAACCTCATACGCCTGAGCCCCATGCTTTTTCGAGCTAACCAACACCTGTTTGGTTGCTACGCCAGTACAGCCTATGGGACAAAACGGACTACAAACACGAGACGGACTGGAGAGCACGTGTGTATCGTGTTTTTAGTTTGTTTTGACCCATAAGAATAGAATGGGAGACCCAAAAAATATTATTTTTTACTACCTAACTTGATAAAAAACTTGGGTATAATGCTCAAACCTTCAAATTTCTACACTGGTAACAAATGCGAACCTTATATATGAATTTACTTAAAAAATTTAAAAAATGTGGTGTATCGGGAGCCAAAAAAACTTAAACTAAAAAAATGTAAAATGTTTAATACTGATGTTAACTACTCAAGTGGGGTATTAAATTAAATCCATTTTCTCCAGTGTCCCAATATCGTCTTTTCCGTCATGGTTTATTTCTTTTAACACTTAAACGTCCCACTATTTTTTCAGCTAAAATAACACCAACAGCAGCACAACTTTCAGTTATTAATATGTTGGTACGATCTACAACGCACTCTAACTAATAATAATTGAAATGCAGCCTCGTGCAGATGAATACACTTAAATCAGAAAACTGTTTACATACCACAGCTGCTCGTAGCCGTGGAATGGTAGCCGTACGTCTGTTCCCAAGCGTGGTGGGCACGCCTGTGACGGACGTGGCAATACGACAGTGTAAACACCACAGCTGCTTGTAGCTGAGGGATGGTAGCCGTACGTCTGTTCCCAAGCGTGGTGGGCACACCTGTGATGGACGTGGCAAATACGACAGTGTAAACACCACAGCTGTTTGTAGCCATGGGATGGTAGCCGTACGTCTGTACTCAAGCGTGGTGGGCACGCCTGTGACGGACGTGGCAAATACGTCAGTGTAAACACCACAGCTGCTTGTAGCCGAGGGATGGTAGCCGTACGTCTGTACCCAAGCGTGGTGGGCACGCCTGTGACGGACGTGGCAAATACGACAGTGTAAACACCACAGCTGCTTGTAACCGAGGGATGGTAGCCATACGTCTGTTCCCAAGCGTGTGGGCACACCTGTGATGGACGTAGCAAATACGACAGTGTAAACACCACAGGTGCTTGTAGCCGAGGGATGGTAGCCGTACGTCTGTACCCAAGCGTGTGGGCACACCTGTGAAGGACGTGGCAAATACGACAGTGGAAAGGCCTTCGTATTGGAAAGGCCTCACGAATAAAACTCCAACATTTATTGGAATGTTTGATTATTTATATTGATTTTAAATTATAATTCCAATAAAAAAACTCTACAAGAACCATGGATAAAAGCTGTTTATATTATTTATTGGTAAAACGAATTAATAATAATAAGCTAGTTCAAAGGAGTTATTGAATGCATGATATTTATTAGTCAAATAGTAACTCAGAAAAGAGCCTTGACAACAAGTATAGTTATAAACATATATTTAACGTAGTTATTTTCAGAGAAACGTTTAAAAAAAGAGGTATAAAACAGTGTGAGTTGGAACAAAATCGATGATACAACAGAATGAATGTTATCTTTAGTTTACAAACGTTTGGTGAAAATGGATTCAGCGTTGAAGTTTATAAAAGGTGACAATGCTGTGTTTATTTATTCCTGTGACACTTTTATTGCCATTTTGATGTTAACAACTGTTGAATGGAAATTCCGTAGTATAATTACTATTCTGTTGTTACAAGTAGTGTTGTTAACGGAAAAAACAGTTTATATCAAGGTGTTATATGTAACACCAGTGGAAACGCCGATAGTGTTTGGACAAGTAATACGTTGAATTAATAATACTATTTTCTCCCATAGTTGTAACTGTTTATATAATATTATTACTAGCAACGTTATAAATGTACATTAAGAGCGTTTAATTGAGTTAGTACATAAGTACAATTTACATATACGTTAACCATTAAGATCTGGAGTTATTTTCACTTTGCTATTTTATTAAAAATAATTTTTATTTTAATACTTTTGCAAGCCAATTTTACTGACCACTTTATGTATTTTGAGGTATTTATATGTCCTGTGCAGTTATATAAAGTCACAGTAAATAAATGGTAACATTTTAACTTTTCCTCTTATTACTAATAAATCAAACACGTTATGCCATGCAACATTGATCCCGTCAACTTCCACTATCACCGTTTATTTGGGAGAGGGGAGGGCTACACCATTAAACTACAGATCAGTGTCATTATACAGTAAAAAAAAGAAAAACCAGCTGGAATCGAATTAACGATTATAAGCTTTGTACCAAGTTGCTTTACAAAGCCGTAGACCACTCGTGTGAATCAACTATAAAGGCATTTCGGTATAATTTTTTTAATAGGCCATACGATAATATTACGCAAAACAACTCACATAAAGAGTAGATTTTGTTATTGAAGGGCTCATGTATCTAAGCGTTTCTTGTAATAACAATTGTTTTCTGTAATATAGCATATTTTGGAGATTGTCTAATGTCTATTCATGTTTCCTTACCGGTAACTATAAATTTTATTAAGAAAGAGTCTTTTTACAATAAATACATTTCTTAAAAATTAGCTAGATGCATCAACAACATAAACATTAAAAACTATAACAATCATGAACTTATGTCCTGTTAGAAGGTAATTCCAACCAATATATTTCTCAAGAATAACTAAAATCGAACATATTGATGAAAATATTATTGAAAAAGTTTTTTCAATGGCAAACTACATTTTATTGTACCAAAGAACCATTTGAATAGATTAATAGTCATGAATATTTAAGAATATAAATATTTATATATTTTTTGCTTTGTTATGTTTTTGTAGTGATTGTGTTGGAGGATTGAACCAGATTAGTTTGATTTTGAATAGTTTATCCCTTGTTATTATTTATTGCAGCCTTACGCCTTATATTTAATTCACATTGCTATATTATTGTTGTTGTTGTACTTTGTTACATGATTGTTATTTACTGTTTAGTTATTATTGTTCTCAGTCATTTCAGTTAGTGTTATTACTGTTTTACATTTATTATAAGTTGCATTTTGTATTGTTTTGGACGATCGTTAAATTTTTATTATATAATTTTTGTACGTTTGCTGTTGAATTATGGACACTTAATGCATGTTAAATTCGGGTTCTCTCCATGTTTATTCGTGCTGCATTTAATGTTGTAGTTTAATTTATTAGTGCACATTGTAATTGGGAATGTTAACCTTTTATGTTGCATTATTCTTATTTAAAATAAATATATATGTATATGCAAATCTTAATTTTATTAAAATTTACACAGTCAACAATTTCATTTGAAATAATTTAGAAACGTTGTGTGTAGGTACTTCTAAAAGCATTAAGTAATTTCAATATTGAATTCCTTGATTATCAGTCAAAACTTGACTTAGCTCGTGATACAAACAATTCGTGAACTAAAAGACTATTACATCTATTAAGCTAAGCTGTTTGTATCACATTGACTTCTTTAAGTTAAATAATAGGCAATGTACTAATTATAAATATTGATAACCTTATTACTTAACCTAAAGATAGATACTTATTGTGTTATAAATAGCTTAGATTAACGTTATAAATTAAATGTGTATATTACCCTTTAAATATGTGGTAAAAAAGTACAAATCTAACTCTGCGACATTCTATTTACTAAAAGATAGTAAAACCTTTGTAGGATTGGATAATTTATCACTAATGAGTTATCATTTTTTGTAATACAGTACACGCTAATTTTGCTTCAATGTTATCATCAAATGTTTGTACATTTCTAAATTAAAATACATTATTTGTTAGTTACTTATCAATGTTATTTAAAACTCTACTGTTATTACAAAACTAAATATTTTGTGAATGTGTTTGATATCACGGATTTTCAAACGATTTAAAAACAATTTTAAATTAATATTCTGAAGAATAAAAACCATTTACGAGTACAATATGCGTTAGCAAGTTATAATAGTTTAGTATAATAGTTATAATGTATTGGTCGGTAGCGTAGTTGGTTCAATCCCAGCTTCATGTGCTAAAGGTTCTCAGTTCGATCCCAATCAGAGTCATAATACATTTTGAGAAGGATCAGCTGATAACCACCGGCTGTTCATTTGTCATTGGGCTATTAATTAATGACACTTTCTAAGGAACAGTCGGCCTTAGTTTGTAACAATGACTACATTCGCTCATATACACTCATCACACTCATTCGAAATCCATATTCGCCCATATCTTGACGATTGGTGTCTTATGAATAAATAAATAGTTATTTCTAGCATACATTTGAATTCTAATGTTATATTTAAGTTATTATTTCTAATGTTTGTTGGTTCATTACAGTAACTTTTAAAAATTTCGGCCATTATTGTCAATGATTTTTAATCTGGAAACCTACAAAAGTGTCATCAAACTGCCAAGAACATATGCTAATGTTGTATTACAAACATGCTAGTTTTGTATTACCAAAACTTACAGCGTGTAAGTTAATGATCTCATCTTAACAATATTTTTACTATCATTTATAAAATTACACTATATAGTTTTTGTTTTTTTAAATTTTGTATACGTGGTTTTCTAAAAAATATACCTTTTAATATTTTAATATTATAAATGTTAAAAACGTACAAAAATTAACTTGAAACTTAATACTTTATTATTTATCAAAAATGTGCCAGCTTAAAATATAATACCTTACGGGGTTTTTGAGATATGATAAATTATGTAAGAAACCGAATCAGACAGATGGGAAACTAAGCGTTTAAGACTATATGTTTAAAGGAATTGTTTTCATTACTTTCAAGTACGTAATCATATCGTAATGACTGGAGGGGGGTGGTTAAATTTTATACACCACTATATATAATCAATTTTATTTAGTTTTTATCAAATTTATTTAGTAAATTTATTTAGTAAATCAAAATATTTAGTAATTGTCTTCAGAGATAACTTTAAATTAATCAAGACTTTATAAAAAGAGACAAAAGAGTCAGAAAAACCATATCATGAATTTAGACCCCAGGATAAACCGTTTATCCATTAACAATCCTAATCCTTATTGGTACTTATGCCTAGCTTTCACAGGAAAATTTCAGCTTTAATCAGACTGAAGATATCAACCTGATTCATATAATATTTACTTACCCCAAAATACAAGAAAAAAACTTACATGTGCCTAATAAGTAATCTTTAGAATAAAATCATTTATAAAGACATTTTGTTAAGTTTTTGTAATTACAGATACATTTTTTTAATATAGCAGATTTTTTGTAATAAATATATTGCCTTTTCGATAAGATTAGTTAGTGAACTTTATTACACATATTACTGTTCAATCAACAGATTACAAGGGTCACAGTTCTCTGACACGTCAATCGTGCCTCGCCCCTCACCGTTGTCCCTTTACCCTTACGAAACAGCCTTATCGATCCCCATTGTAACACACCCTTCCTTCGAAATCACCCAACAAACCAATATTGAATATAATTTACTTCCTTTTTACCTTTTTCCACAAAAAAGGTTATATCAGCAAAATATTTATTTCCATAAGAAAGTCTTGAATTATAGTTTATATGTCGATCAGAATTAACACAGCGTATTATTGAGAAATATTAATTAAAATAAGGCTAATACTACGTTCCCAGAAATTATATACATATAATTGCTCTCTTGCGTAGTTATAATACTTTTTTAAATATATATATATATATATTTTTAATTATTAAAAAAAGTTATGATAAAACGTAAAATTAGTTTACGTAGAGAAAACTTAACACATAAGAACCAACGTCAACTAAAGGAGTTTCATAAAGAGAATATTTTTATAATTTCTACTTTATTTTTTAGAATGTAAAGTATGAGGTTTTTCGATACAAGATACATAATAAGATCGAAATACTAATGTATTATTAAGTAATCTTGTAGCTATATGAAGATCTGAATGTATCTTGATCAGTATTAGTGTCTGTACTGGTCAGGTAAAAGGGATGGTTTAATTTCAGTGTACGTATATATCGTTTTTTTCATGTTTCTTAAAATTTAAATAATCTCATTCTTTCTGTTGCCCAAGCTTCTATATATACGCTAACTACGTTGGAAGGAGAAATCTACGTCTAAGAACACTAATCAGTGCTTGAAATCCCATGTTTACAAATCGTTGTCATTTAAAAATATCATGCACTTACTAATATTGAAACATATATTAAATTAACTATCGACTAACATACATGAGCCTCAGAAAGTACTTGAGATATTTATATGCAGTAGTATCAAATATGAGCAATGTTTATTAATTACTCTTAAACACAATCATTTGTATTAGAATCAAATAATAGCTAACGGTACAACAATGTATTTTTAAGTTTACTTTTGTTGTTCTTTTATTAATAATATATGTTTATGAAAGTAATTATACGATGTGAGACTTAAGTAATGCAACTAAGAGGACAAACTGCAACACAATTAAGTACAGTAATTGGGCAAGGAGTTAATTTATTGTTATCCATTGAAAAATAAATTATCTTTGCCAACGTAAATACTTTATTTGTTATTTTAAAGTTTAGAAAGCAATCAGTTTAGAATGATTTATTTTGCAGTTAGTGTTTTTACTGTAAACAAATTTGCAAGAAATATAAAAACAAATTTTAAATACTATATAGCGGCAATATCTATTACCATATAGATTTTAAAAGACAAGTTATTGTAAATTAGTTTTGAATTTGTTATTAATGTTCATAAATGATAGCTGAAATAAGAATGACTTTGGTTTAAAACAGAATGACTTTGTTCAGTACATAAACAAGGGAAATGGCCAGCCTGTTTTTTTAGTAAAAAGAAATCATTTTAAAAACATAAATTTCAATGTTGACGACTAATAAACAGAAACTTGTTTAGATATTAAATGTAGTATTATTGAATAGTTAAATACTTTAGTTGATTGTATTCGTTTGGCTCAGTAATGACTAAATGGCGTAAAAGTCTACTAAAGTAAATAATTATTTAAATACAGGTTTAATAAAAATAAAACAGATAATTTATGTAGATAAGTTAGAAATGTCAACAGTTTTGTTTCGTTAGCTGTGTATTATTGAGTGTGCTTAAAATCAAATAAATTTTTATTTATTTTTATAGTTAATTTTTTGTTTTTTAACAAAGCGTGTTTCAAGCAGACAACTTAACTATATATTCAGAAAGCTGAATTAAATTAAGTACAAGCTTCAGTTTTCATATAAAACTGTGGGCGAGGCAATTCAACAACCAACGAACCCAAGACCGTGAGTTTTAAATGAAATCTAAAGGAAAGTAAGATGTAAACATGATTTTAAAACACCTTAAAACTAAATCAGACTTTGAGTATTGGATGCTTTCCTTTTTTTGTAAAATGTTATCATTGTTAGCTTTTCCCTAATTATATTACGTAAATATATAAAAATACTGTCTTAGCTAGCATAATACGGGTTAGCATAGATACAATATAATAGAACCTCACACATTACAAATTTACTACCAAAGAAGTACAAAATCCACAGATGTTGATTTAAAAAAATCCCGTTAACCTTCCTCAGACCAGAGGTATCCACAAAATAATTCTTTTATTCTTCTGTAGACTAATCTGGTCTGAGGAATGTAGCATGATTTGTCTTAATTAATAACCATAATGCTTGTCATTTTGTACCTATATACTAATACATCTCTTTTGTGTGACTTTCTATTGTTTTGATGAAAACTATCTTTGAAAAATATAGAATTGATAGCTGCCTAATAAATAATGTTAACTACTTTAATTTAAATTTTGTACTTAAAAAAAACACTTAACCAAATATAACAATTATGAGGTAGGTATAAATACATGTAAAAATGTAGCACTTTTCAGTGGTGTATGATTGGTACAAGCGTGAGCTTTGTGTAACTTTTTTTATAACAATTATAATAAGTAATTATTACAATTACTTATTATAATATTATAATATTATAATATTATAAGGCCTGAAGCTACAACTCAAGTTGTTGAAGGTTGTTTAGATTAATTAAGCTGTTTTTATAAGTAACTTAGATGCATTTAATTTTGACCCTTTTAAACATAATAGCTGGCCAGTGATGTATTACAAATACTACTAATTCACTATCACATTCCATATTCGGCAGTTCATAATATTCATAATCCATGTCAAAGAGACTACGAATAATTCACTTATCAAAGTGGCTGAGATTTCCCAAAGGATCTGCCAGGGTGCATAGAAAATGACGTTAATAAAACAGGTCTTACCTAAGCAAACGTCTTAAATGTCACTTCTTGTATAGCTATTTTCTAAAAGTCAAATTACAGGTACAGAGAATATTGTCATCTATATTATTTATACATTAGTATATTTCTGCCAGTTGATAAAGTAGTTATCATAAGAATACAATATTGTATAGAATCTAAATAAAATTACATTGAATCAAAACAATCAAATTTACAAAGCTGTTTAAAAATAAATTATACAAACACCAATAACAATAATAATATTGGAATTTTTTTAAGGAAAATAACTGATTATTGTTCTTGTCAGGTGCCTGAAAACTATTAATACTTAGTGGTTCAGATTCCAAGTAATTCTATGGGTTATTAATACATGGCTCGTTCTAAAGAAAAGAATCTTGCATCAACTTTGTCCTTACGTAAATACTAAAGTGATTATGAAAATTAGTCTGGGTATGAGTACTTGTTAAAACCACTTGTTCTAAGTGTCACTAATACACTCGGGTTTGTTATTATGTTTCAAAGTTTGGGATTAGAGGTATTGTAATTAGTCTAATCTTGATAAATTATAATTTTGAAGATTTAAGAAATTTAAATACACTTTGAGTAAGTTGTGTCGAGGTGTTAGAACACGTTCATAAATAATTGATTACATAATGCAAATTTCGAAAACATATTTAAGTTAGTGGCTAATATTTTAATTAGATTAACATTGAATAAGCCATACATCGGTAATTGTATTACAAGTAGTAAATTTATTACTTCTGTAATCTTACAATGTTTTATTATTAGTCACTTTTCATTATCCCTAGGTCCTTTTATTATGCCCCAGTTTTGGTGTAAGCTATTTTATTCCCTTACTGTACTATTAATATTTATATAAAAACTAATGTAAACAAATTTGATAGTACGTGTTACAATACCACTATACGTGAATAAATGAATGAATAAATTAATAAATGATTTATTTCCAACAGCAGCATACAATGAAGAAGAAAATTAACAAACTTGGAAATTGACTGACCACGTAACCAGTAGTATGGCCAGTTAATATAATTATATTAACTGGCCATACTTTATTAGTCAACAAACAATATTACATTTAATAGTATATTGTTATTTTGAGTTCAGTATACACAGTTAACAATACAATGAGACGCTCCCTGCAATGTTTGTTTTTAGCAGAAATTCATAAGTGTGTATATAATATGTATCTAAAATTATTGAACCTAAACATTAATACTTAGAATATTAAAATTATTCAAATATATTATCTGATTACATGATTTAAGTATTCCACATCAAATTGGATCAACAGCCAGTTTTTTTAAAGCTTTACGTGTATGAGCGGGTGGGTGGGTGAATACCACTCTACGTGTAAGGGTGGGAGGGTGGCTCAATACCACTGTACGTGTACGAGCGGGTAGGTGGGTCAATATCACTGAACGTGTATGGGTGGATGGGTGGGTGAATACCACTGTACGTGTATGGGCGGGTGGATGGGGCAATACCGCTATACGTGTACGAGCGGGTGGGTAGGTCAATATCACTGTACGTGTATGGGCGGGTGCGTGGGTCAGTACCACTGTATGTGTATGGGTGGGTGGTTGGGTGAATACCACTGTACGTTTATGGGCGGATGGGTGGGTCAATACCACTGTACGTGTACGAGTGGGTAGGTTGGTCAATATCACTGTACGTGTATGGGCGGGTAGGTGGGTCAGTACCACTGTACGTGTATGGGTAGGTGGTTGGGTCAATACCATTGAACGTTTGCGAGCGGGTGGGTAGGTGAATACCACTGTGCGTGTATGGGTGGGTGGATGGGTCAATACCACTCGACTTTAGGCCTCTGTTTATAATACATACAGAAGGTAGAGTGACTGTCATCCGACCTATATTATATTATGAGGAAGAGCTGATAACTCATACACTTTAAAAGATATGACACAACTATTTAGACTGATATAAATTCTGTACGTAGTGCTCAATGTATTTGAGAAAGTTGATTTACTTCTTACAGTTACTGGTTTAGAGGTTGAACAAATACTGAGCAGTTTATTGAAAGTTGCCTCAATACAAATTAGTCAATTATCCAGGTATTTGATCTTACCTGGCCATGTTTGATAACTAAAGAAATGCTCTTTAGGTACATTTTTTTAAATTAGTCGGTGCTTTCTAAACTTTGATCTTTGTTACCAGTTAACGAGTATATAAAGGCTTTCATTTGGGATGTATATTTTCTTTGTATTTGATTTACACATTTAGTGGGAATGACCCTACTCCCAGACATTTGGTAGTGATGACCTTCCTACGTACCCATATTTGTACGATAGTTATGACCCATCCACACATTTACGTAGATTAGTCTTAACCCTGTCCCATGCATACACATTTGGAACTACAAGGGCTTTGCATTTATTGTCTCTTGAATAAAATTACACGTCTTACTGAAATAACTTATTTAATATTGGTTCCTAAAATATAATAGAATATAAACTATACACACTGAGATTTTAAGCATTTACCTTTTAGAAATGGATATTATATGAATAGTAACAATTATAATTTTTATTTTTTTTAATATTTTATTATTATTATAGTTTAAATATATTTGTTTAGGCTCTTAAACCAATACACACTTAAAATGTGCAACTTACAAAAAAAACCTAGATTGTTATATTTGTTAAAATGCAATAAGTTACTATTCCCTTGTTTATTTGAGTGAAAGTGTTTTGTTTAAAATAAAAACTGCGATTGTTATTTTTTTTAATTCACCAACATACTATACCTATTTTATTAATTAATTCATTTTTTATCATATTCAAATAAAAGTCTATTTATTTAGATTATGATTTTATGTGTATAAAATAGGTACAATTAAAAATAATTAAACTTTTGAAGTTTCTGAGAGCTTGGAAAGTCAAATGTAAAGGGAAGTAAGGTAAGTGACGATCTCTGCAATGCGTTGACTCAACGCAAGGGAGTGGTTCCGTCATCCTTATAGTGGTGGCAGGTATTGTCAACCCCCGTGATGCAGGGATGAAAGACTCACTTTAACATAAATACCTAACTCGAAACATTAATACTCTTTATCTTGCAATGTCAGAATACCAGTAAATCGTATTTTACTTCTCTAAGTATTCTACCAGAATACTTAGAGAAGTAAAATACGATTACGTCTGTAGAAAACATAATTTATTAATTATTGATTCTTGTTTATTTGAAGGTAGTCTTATACATGATACTAAATGAAATTTATACTGCAAAAATCGTTATTTTTATATTTATAATTGCTATTTTGAAAAATAACAATACAAAAACTATACTCTTACTTACAATATAAAGGTCTGTGTTTTTTCAATACATTTGTATTCTAGTATATGGGGAACTCAAAAGATTTCCCAATATTTATATAATTGAAGATAAGGCAATTTTAAATTTACTTATGATAGTAAGTAGTAATTTTTATTTAAAACATATTTACATTAAAAAATAGGCAGTTCTTCTCATGTTAAAGTCAAAACTTTAATTTAAAAAGTACATAATGGCTGCACAAATTCTATAAATCTGTAGAAAACATAATATTTCTAATCTATTAATTTTATATTTTGGAAGGTATATCCGAAGGCAATCACATTTATTAAATAATCCGAATTGTAATTTTAAATCAAATTTGCTATTCTTAAGTGGTAACAATTCTAAACAACTTGTTGTCCATTAAAATTTATGTTCGGGATATTTGCAACTTTTAAGCGTAGGGAAACTTCACGAACATCCTGATAAGTCTCAATAAATAACTAAAAAAAATAATTCCATTAAACTCCGGGCTTTCACTCAACCTACACAGAATATTTTACTTACTGGCTATTAATAAAACCAGTGGAGATGTCAAGAATACAAAAAAAAAAAAAAATAAATAAATAAATAAAAATAAAAAAACAACAACTTTGAGGCCCAAACTGCAAGTGGGCACTTTATAAATGAGTCATACATTCGTAGACAGTGAGTTCAGTCTCAAACACAATTATTAAAAGCAGTTATTAGCGTCTAAGAAACCTGCCATAACCATTTTTAAATAAACTAGGTTGTGAAGCCTGTTTGCATCGCTTGCATATCTGACCACTTGACTCTATACTCTAAAGTATAATAAAAAATGGATCTCTTGAGGGAAAGGTATAATCTGGAGCTCTTAGACCAATAGACTAGACAATATTGAGCTAGTGTGGCCATAAATACATTTGAAAAGTCACAACATGTCTAGCTGATAAGGTTGAAGGTTTAATTTCTGCACGTGCTTCTAATTTACCTAGCTACAGATACTTCTACACCATCCTTGAGAGGAATTTTCTCTAAACGACTTCAACGGTTACACCTGTGTACTTCTGTCTCCATTTCCAAATGACAGTGACTTGTGCTTGTCATTGAAATGCCGGGCTATCCACATGACGAGACCCAAGTTCCTCATAGCTCTTTATACAGCACAGTTTAAGTGTTTAAGTGTTGATGCAGATCAGTTTAGAGTCAATGAGGCCAACAAGATCACAAACAGCAACGCTATCGTTGGGTTGTACAGCAACTAATGTCATAAAAGAAGAATGATGGGTAAGTTTTATATGTGAATAAAACAACTATTGTTTTGGTGTTGATAAGTGGTATGGCATTTTGTCTTTAGACCACCTGACAGCCGAATCGACATAATACTCAAGAGCATATAGTCTCTTGCATCTGCGATATGTATGGACATTTTAAAACCATTAACATGTAGCTAATCTGCAAAATAATGTAAGTAAGGACACATGCAATTTCAATTATAGTTAAAAAGAAATTAGGAAATCCCAAATTAGAGTATTGTGGTATTTCTGAACCACCAAATAGGTTCTCCAAATATACACCATAAAATCACTCTTTAAATTACGTATCCAACAGGTAAAGGATTATCCATTGTTTATACAACAATGATACTCTTAGCATTGTACGAGTATCAATGGATTATCATAGCAAAAAAGGTCCGTGGAGATTTAGCATGAAAGGCGATATTCGATCGAAATTACATGCGAAGACTATGGATGTTTAAAAAAGGTAATGTAATACATTTGGAATGTAGTAAGCTAAATACAGAATCCATTTTATTATTGATTCTTTACGAACGGAAATATTTATTTAATTTTGATAAAATAAAAATAATTTCCTAATATCAAAACATAGTTCTTTATTTTTTTAAATACTGCATGATGTCATATATTATGTAAACGTAAAAGTTATTATTACATACATAACTTAACAGCTCAAAACAAATCTCTTATAACAGAATTGTAATAATAAAATAATTAATAATAAAATACTATTCTGATTAATCATGATATGTTGGAAAACATAGGTATGCTTACAAGTAATTGTGCTGTTAGATGTGATGTTCAAAAGTAGTTTAAATAAACAAATAATAATACTAATGTAATATATCTTCCCTATTATGTGCTATTTGGTAATATATCAGATTAAATTCAAATTAGCGAATGCATTCATTAACTAAAGTTAAATATTGATTACAAAACAATTAACTAGCAACAAAAAAACTCACAATTGTTTACCTTTTTGGATGTATTTCACCAAACTGAAATTTCATATATTTCCTTACTTCTTTGACTATAAATTGGAGAATCAATTAAATTATTTCAAAAGCAAATACACAGCCATAAAATCTTTTGGATCAATTGAGGAATATATAATTATATATAGTGAAATTGGCCTGTAAAGTTGAACAGAAAAATTAAATATAAAAAACAAAAAAAAAAAAAACTATACCAAAGTCACTTTCTTTAATAGTTGTAACGTTTATTATTCTAATATTCTTTGTTATATTTCATATTTTTAAATCCATTTTAAATACAGATATATTATAATACTTAAATTTTTAATTATATTATTTAATAATTCTATTTAATTTTTAAAATACAGTACATAATATGGTTAATATCCACTTTTTATGAGACATTTTTTATGTTTTAATATACGTTTGATTTTAATATTATATTAGGTTGAAAAATTAATAACATATAATACGCTATAAGAAACATTATTACTTAAATTTATCAATTTTTTCAATATAATAGAATGATGTCCTTACTAAACTTATTAAACTGTATATTTATTTTATATAGATTATCTGTCAAAAATCTATCGGGCCAAAATTTAAAACAATTAAACGCTTATTAAAAATGCAATTTGTTAACCTCAAAGGCATGTACATTGATTAAAATTATATTTACCTATATTTTTGGATGATACATCTGAGATACGGCGTATGGCTAAATGCAAACTATTTGAAACGTTATTCTAGTAGAATTTTTTAAAAGACGATTCCATTACTGCGTATAACATGCGTTACAATCTACGATGGAATTTTACACCTTACAACGAAAATGACATAAGTTGAAGAAAATACTTTTTTTTATTTGATGAAGGAACCGTATTTATTATGACAGTTAGTACATTATTTAAATTATAATTAATTGTTAAAAAAACGTAAAACATGATTAATTCAAGTATCATTCACTCTTTTAGAAACATAATGCTAAGTAAATTTAAAAAATGAAATATATCCATCAAATATAGATAGAAAGAAATTGACTATTTACGTGGTCTTTGCAAACTGAGAGAGTTAATAAAACAGTCATTTAAACAAAGGACGTCTTAAAGTTCTCTGTTAAAGTCATCATGCTGCAGAAACTATCATGCACTATTTTCTTGAATTGCTTCTGACACTTCAACGTACTCCAAAAATATTCTTTATGGATAGAAGTTTATTTTTATTGTTTTATGAAAAGAAAGGTAAAACAGTATGTAATGAAAATAAGTATTACATAAAAACATTTTAAATTATAACCCTAGAGAGATCCACAAAAGGTCTCTATATCGTGGAGGACCCTGACAATAATAAAATTCGTTACATACTTATTATATTACGAAGTATAATCAAATATAATTATTTAGAATCGCCAACGAAAAACATTTTGATGGTATATTACCTGGTAGTTTATATCATATAATCAAACATAAGAATGTGAGAATTAATGGAAATATAATATCTCATATATTATTGTCAGCAGTAACCCAGCTACTTTGGGACAAAGTGTGAAGCAGATTGTAGGCAATATATTCTATGTTCAGTCACTTAATGCAATAACGGCATCTACTCAATGGTTGTCATCGACGTAGTCACAATCAGATAAGCCTGGAGTGTCCATGTAGGGTGGTTATTCAAGGTTCAGGTTTTGACCTCTACTAGTCAAAGTGAAAACCTTGACAAAATAATAACGTCAGCTTGTGGTTCGAAATGTAAATGAGACCAACAGTAAGTAGTTTAGATTTCACGTAAAACTGTACATAACTTGGCTTTATGTGACATGGCTTATAGTGAAAGATATATTCACTATGATTTTTGGTAAAAATAAGTAACTCTCTATGAAAAAACGTAAAAATGCACGTTATATAGTAAAATTATATTTAAAATTTAGTAACAATGACTACACTCATCACACTCTTTAGTCACTCATATATCCATGATCGGAGTCTTAAAAATGAAAAGTGAATGTATCTTCCACTGTATATTTTGGTAAAAATAAGTAACTCACTATGATAAAACGTAAAATTGCACTTTATATTTTAAAATTATGTTTAAAATTTTATGATATAACGTGATAACAAATTTAACCGATTTGTTAATACAAAACAAATGTTAGGGCTTAACAAGCTAGCATTAAAAGAGTATTTTTTAAGAAACAAATATTGTACCTATACAAATGGAGACTTGACAAAACAGCCACTCAAACAAAGGATGTTGGAAAAGCACTCTCGAATTGAAGTCGTCATCCTGTATAAACAGTTTTAGAATCTTTATTAATTCCTTTGCCCTTCACACTCTAAAATACATGTTAATTTTACAAAATGTTGTTTTATTATTGACATTTATTTCTATAAAATGTTATACTTTTTCTCCCATAGTTTTATATCAACTATGTAAACTGTAATATAAGTAATCATAATACTGAATGAAATTATGTCTCGGTAAGTCTATAAACATTTTGTTTATTGGTCCTGATGTGAATCATTTTACCTTAGATTGGAGCACAACTGGAGGCTATACCCAGGTAATATAAACGCAAAATTGTAGTATTTTATCGTTTTAAATTTTTTTGGAATGGTGTAAGTTATTTTTTATGTTGACAGGTTCTCTAGATATGTTACCTCTGTTCCACAGAATTTTAATAAAAGTTTTTTAGTCTTATAAAAGATTTGAAAAGTTCATATATAGACAATGCAACGCACATTATACGTTGTATTAAAATATTTATAGATTTGCCATTTAGAATTCAGTAATTATTATTAATAATCTGACAAATTAATAATAAAATAATAACAATTCCAGGAGTATTATAATCCAACTGGGAAAATTATGGACATCAGCTATGGACATAAGTAATAGGAATTTTAGATTATTAGAAAATAATTTTAACATCTAACCCGACAACGTTTTTGTATTTTACTATATAAATTGGAATGGTTTTTTTAAACTACATGAAGTGGTATTTTTTTCAATAAATTCATATGTGACAAAATAAAGAAACGATAGATCTACATAACATATCTCAACGTTACTTAACCTAACCTAACCTCACCTAACCTAACCTAACCTAGCCTAACCTAACCTAACCTAACCTAACCTAACCTATCGTAACCTAACCTAACCTATCCTAACCAATTGCAGATTAAGTTAATCAAAATCAACCTAACATACCATAATTTTACTTATACAAGTTTAACGTTATATTAGTTAATTTAATAAAAATTGATAAAATCAAAGCAATTAACTTATGGCAATAAAACATCCTGATATCAGTTTATCAAAACTGCAATTTAACTATATTTGGATTAACATCATTTGGGGTGTGTGTAAACTACATTAAGCAGATGAATACAGATTTTATAAACGTTATGGCCAATAGCCTTAAACGTAGGGTCCTGAAGTTACTTCAAGATAGTGGAGTCAAATAGTCGAATGGGGCTGTTCCTTGGATGGATGACGAGTAAGCAATCTTGTCCTTGCATACAGCCCACCTGCCTAGCCCCTGGTTGGTGTTTAAAGCAACCTTTAAAACTAAATTTTATATTAAATTTTATTATTTTTATATTAAATATTATAAACTAAAATTAAATTTTATACAGATCTTACTGTCCCAACATCATCTAGTAAAAAAACGACATAATTTAAATTTATCTTTTTTCAAAAGGCACATCGATTCGATATTTAGTACACTATTCAGACAAAAGAAATACTGTATTTTTTATGTTTAAATTAAGTTTTAAAGAAACATTTTAAAGTAAATTAAATATCATCGTTTCTTAGCGATGACTTGGTTTTTGTTTTTTTTTCAAAATATATAATTTTTCAAAAGAAGACAAAATCATGTAGTTAGTTATAATTATTTGCAAACAATTAGTTTATATTCAGCATAAGACAAATTAACTATTTATATTTTAGTAATCTATTCCCGTTAATATAGTTTAAAAAGCTGTTATAAGTTTTAAATATTTGTATAAATTCTAACTCGAATAAACTGAAGTACTTCAACAGTAGAAGTTTAGGGTTTATCAGGATTTGTTTTATATTTCACGTTGTGATTAATGATCAGCCTATTGAAATCAGATCATTTATTGAATACAAAATATAATGATATGTAGAAGAATTAGTTTTATGGCTGATAAATGATGTTTGTTATGACTTAATGAGAAGTCCTATGACACTTAAGCTGTAGTTTGTTAACAAAATACATAATTTCTTGTTTACCTTATACTTCATTAAATATTACCTCATAAAATTTTATATATTCTAAAAATCATATTTTATAGAATTTACAAGACAACTAACGAATAATAGGCAGGTCTAAATGGACGAATTCATAAAAAAACGAAGGTTGTAGGCTAATATAGCACCCTACATAATATGATGTACATTTCAACCTCCTCCACAAAAATTATTCAAAATAATCTAAAATACCACGACGAAAAACAAAATATACAGTCAGTTAGAAGCCATTACAAATTATGAAATCAGTATCAACTTTAATTACATAATATTGTAAATAATTTTTGACAAATGAATATGTTCGGGGAGTGAATGCAGTCAGTCGGCGGATAATAGAAGTTTTGAGATTCGTGTAAATATTAAATAAGAATATTATTAGTTTTTGACAATTAGAACTGTATGACAACTGAATTAATTCAGTTAGTGGCCAATACAAGTTACAAAATCCGTATCAATATTATATAAGAACGTTAATAGTTTTTAACAAATAAAATGCAGTTAATAAAAGTTACACGAAAGCTTTATCAATATTGACATAGGATATGTAATAGTGTTTGGTAGCCACATTGCTCGGGAAACGAATACAATCTGTCTGTAGCAAATACAAGTTCCAAAATCGGTATCAATATTGACATGGGAAATTAATTGTATTTGTTGGCAAAACTGCTGCGGAAATGAATATAGTCTGTCTGCAGCAAATATAAGGTAAGAAATCCGTACCAATATTTACATAGGAAATTAAAGGTGTTAAATAGTGAAACTAATTTATAAACTATTATAATTTGTCTTCAACTAATAAAGGTTAAAAAATCTGTATCAATATTAACATAAAAAAGGAATAGTGTTAAGTAGCGAAACTGCTTTGTAAGTGATTATCCATGTGATAGATATTAATTAAGATATGTTTTCTATAAGTTGTTTTGATTATGTGTTGCTAGGTAACACAAACATTGTATTACTGTGTTATTATGATTTATGTTACTGAAATAAAGTTACTAAGTTAATTCTTTATAAATTATTTTATTACTGCAAGATATGACAATGGCGAAGAGGATAGGACTGACGAGAAAAAAAATATACGCTTTGCACTAGACACAGGAGCTTCTTCGACATCGATTTCCCTTAAAGATTTCAAACATATTCTCCCAAATAAAAGATTGTTTAAGACTGGTGTTGAACTGCGAACATACACAGGTGAGATAATCAGACCAAGAGGATTTACATTTGTTACCTGTAATTACCAGGGACAACAGTTTTTAGGCAAAATTTACGTAATTAATCAAGACGTCGATCCTATCTTTGACAGAGAGTGGATGAGGGAAGTAAAACTGGAACGGGCGGAGATCATTACTGTTGTGGAAACACAAGGATCGGAACTTAATAAACTTCTAGAACAGTTCAAAAATATTTTTGAAAATGATTTTGGTTCCATTCCTAAGTAAAAAGCACAATTCATCCTTCAAGAAGGATCACATCTAATATACATAAAACATAGACGAGTACCCTATGCTTTGAAAAACAAAATTAAAAATGAAATTGAAAGATTGGAGAAACTAAACATTATATCAAAAGTATATCATTCCGAGTGGGGAACCCCAGTAGTACTGGTAGTTAAGCCTAATGGGAACATCAGGTTGTGTGCAGACTACAAAGTGACCTCGAACAAAATTATACAGGTTGAAAACCATCCTTTACCAAGAATAGAGGACATTTTCAGCTTAATGTCCGGTGGTAAATACTTCTGTACCCTAGATACATCTAATGCATATTTACACATGGTAATGGATGAGGAATCTGCAAAAATGCAAACTCTGAGTACACACAAAGGACTGTAGAAGGTCAACAGACTTATGTTTGGAGTAAAAGTAACGCCTTCTTTGTGGCAAAAATACATGGACTCAATTCTACAGGGATTGGACGGTGTACAATGTTTTTTTGACGATATCCTGATCCAAGGACCGACATTGGAAGAAAAACTAAAAAGGCTT